>VZZY01019567.1:0-71792 GCA_013400335.1 Eurystomus gularis | reverse complement strand
CCGGCGCCGGCGCCGCGGGGGTTGGTGTGCGGGGAGGGGGAGAGCGCGCTTCCCGCCGCGGCCGGGAACCGGTGTTCTCCCTTTCTTTACGGAGTCGCCGTTCGTTGTCCGAAAGCAGGTGGAGGTAGAAAATCCCGGTAAGAACGGTATCTCGAACAGGTGGGGTACTGAGGTGCCAGGAGGAGGAGGAATGCGGGGGAGAGTCCTTATTGCGCTGCCTTCGCGTGCAGCGGGTTATCTGCATCGAGAAGTTGCGGTTTGGAAGGAATAGTGCCAGGAGGGAAAATGGGTTGTGAAGTGTGATCTAGTTAGAGATGTCCCGGCTGACGGCAGGGGCGTTGGACTAGATGACCTTGGAAGGTACCTTCCAACCCAAACCGTTCTATGATTTAATGGAAGTCTTTATTGCCTTAGAGAAATGATACCACGTTCTTAACAATCCAAGACACTCCCGGCTTTCTCCTTCCCTGCCCAGGCTCTTTCAGCCAGCAGCACGCAGACCTTCCATCCTGTGAGATACCGTTTCAGGCTAAAAAGAGTATTTCATAACAAACCGAGACCAAAACACCTGGCTCTGTTTCATTTGGACTGATGCTTTCTAGCATTTTCTAGATGTCTCGCAGGAAGCTCTCCTTCATACCTGTGTTCTTTAGCTCTTCACCTCTCCAGGCTGGCAGGATGCCTGCGGAACTCGGGCCGCCGCTGCTCAGAGGAAGGTGAGGGTGGAGGCCAGGCCGTGGGCTGTGCCCGGGAGCTGCCAAGGAGCTGGGCAGGGTTCAGTAACGGCTTCTTGCATGGTCAGGCTGGCAGGTGCTGTAGATCGGAACCTTGCTTCTTAGGCGGGAAATCCTGCAAAATCAGGTTTGTTAGCTGGAGACCTGTTGCCCGATAACTTTAACGTAGACTTGTGGTTGGCCACGAGTCAGCCAGCAACAGTCAACGCTGTTCTTTGCAGCAAGCTGGGAGTTACGTTTTGGTTGGATAATGTTTTGTCCTTGTTTTGCCCAAAAGAGCAGTAGGAAACGCGTGGAGTGCTAACTTGTACAAAAGTTTTCAGTGACTCTTTCAGTAACACCTGAAACCACACCATTGTCTGTGTTGGTGGGCTTGCACTAGCTCAGGATGCTGTTGGTTTTGCCTGAAGAAAAGAGGAAAATTAATTTTCTCAGTCCTCATCATCCTTAATCTCAGCTAAAGCAGGGGCAGGGTGTGGTACTCTAAGAGTGAACCCAGGTTGGTGCCTAAATGCCTTGTTCTTGGATGGAATAGTAGAGCAAGTAAAGCTGTCTTTTTTGGTTGTTGTCAGGAGAGAGAGAGAGAAGCTGCTGAGTTTTGCCGTTTGTTTGGGTGTTTGATTTGTTTTGGGGTTTTTTTTCCCTAATCTGGACAAAGCCATTCATGTGGAGGAAAGCCTGGTTGCTTGTTTGAGAGCCTCAGACTAGGGCCATTTTTATCTTATGGCATGCAAAGATGGCACTGGTGACTTCAAAACCTTAAGAAACTTCTGAGTAACAAAACAAATCTAAAAGTGGTGTTTTCCCAAAACGTCTTCTACCTTAGAAGCATTGAGAACTCTTAAGTTCATCCTCCCTGTTTTTTCTGAAAGTGTCTCTTGGTCATCTGCACTCCCTCCCTGCATGTGGGCTGCATCCCGGTATCTCCATCCCTGGGTACCTTACAGAGGTCTCAACAGCTTTCCCGTGTCCCTGCCTCCAACCCTTTTCCAGAGATGTCCAGGCATGGTGGACAGTAGTGCACCTGTAGGGTTGGGCTTGACGTGGCGTGTGTCCAGGGTTCACGCCCAGAGCTGTGGGCCTGCCGGGCGGGCACGGCTGTCGGGGATTGTTAAACTGGGAGGTTTCTCGGTTGTTTCTGAAGGGTGTGGACATCATATCTTCGAGAGATGAAAACTTGAAACAGGTCTTACATTTGAGTGAAAGAAGAATTGACAGAGATGTATGAATCTTACTATGCGAGTAGCAAAACTTAGCTTTTCTCAGATTGTACTTCCTTGATGTTTGGGATGTTGAATTCAGGCTGAGCATGAGGAAATTCAGTCCAGAATATAACAGATCGCTATTGCAGTGTCAGAGCCAGAAGCAAGTACATTTCAAAATTCATAGAAACAAGTTAAATTAAAAAAAAACCAAAACCCAAACTACAAACTCCTTCCAAAACAACGTGATGCTTAGTTTCAGAAAGAGCAAAGGTGAGATAATTCAAAGCAGCCCAGCTTCTATTGCCAGTAACATGTTGAAACGTGGCAAAAACATTTACAAGCATCTGTGCATTGATTCAACAACTTAATATTGCTTCAAAAACAGGAGGGAGAAAACAGCGCTATGGTGAGATAGGAAAGCAGGTTAGAAATAAGATCTAGTATTTTATCCATCATGGTGAACTAAAGTGCTGTATTACTTTGGACACCAGACTTCAGAGTAAAGGGGATCTGACCAGGAGAGACTAAAGGAAAACAAAATATGCCATCTAAACTAAGGAAATCCTGTTTTATGATTCTTGACGTGAAATTGAAGCACTAGGAAAGGGAAGTGGGTAAGACGCATATTAAGTTCACCCTGTTCAGTGAAAACATCAATATGGCAAAGAGGGAGATTTGGCTTGAGGTTCCGACATCTCAATATAGGTGTTTGAGTTTCTGTTATGGTAAATGGAGATGCAGTGGATGGAGGGTGTGCTTACCTGGTTGGATCAAATTGTGCTTTCGAAGCAAAGCTCCAGAGTGTGTGAATCTGATCCCTCCTGGGTGAAACCGCATCGGGAGATAGATCCATCTGCTCGTGGGTGTTTGGTCTGTGGGACCAGGCTAATTCTAGTCTGGAGTAACAACCACAAAATGTAGATTGTGTAGCATTGGGTTCTCAGCCACAACTGCTTTGCCTTACAAATACTCTAGTATCGGGCTTAAAAAGTAGATGTAGCTACAGTCAGTGGAGTCCAGAGAGAAAGAGCATGTGTGGGCTGGCTTTGGGGCAGATGGAAGTGCGCTCTGATCTCCTTATCTGTACTGGCTATATTTCTGTTGAGTGTAACAGAAGTTCAGGCACTTAGTGTTAGTTTAGACATGTAAATTTGTGTGCCTTCACCTAAAACTGAGTCTCATCCTAACAGCAATACGATCAACTTGCAAAGAGCTAAAAATTAGGATAATAAAATTAGGATAAAAATAAAGACTTTTGCCTCTGTAAGGTTAGGTGGGCACCACCCCGGGTTAGCTAGTGAGGCTGTGGGACCTCCATCACTCTTTTTTAAGAACAGGTTAAACAGTTGTCAGGAAGCACTTGTAGTTTGTCCTGCCGCAGGCCCAGGAGATGGACTGGTAGATAACTTTGGATGGTCCCTTCAGCCTGCTTCTCTAGATGTGGAAGATCTTCACTTGCCCATCATCTTCAACACCAAACTGACTCACAGGAGGTGTGAGATCCAAATCTCTCAACACACAGCAGATAGGAAAGACCACATTTCTAGGACTTAACATTTCATAGTGTAGCAAATACAGGCACATACCTTCTTGCTTACTCAGTCTTCATCTCTGCATTGTAGAAGTGGGCTGTGTGTTCAAAATCTGTCCTTTAGTCACTTTCTGACTATAAATGAATGTGGATTTGGGCAAGAGCAGCCCTGCCCTCCCTGTACACAGCAGTCACTCCCTTCTTTCCCCTGCCCTCTCCCCTACTCCTGCTGCTTTCCTGTAGTTTTCCATTTCTCTTACTTCAGGCCTCAGGCCTCAGACCTCATTTTCTCTGTAACCATCTAGTTGTCTTCTGACAGTGCCTTCTCAGCTCTGTGTCATCAACAGATGTTATCAGTAGATCTGATTTTTTTGTTGTTCCAAGGCTATGATTCACAGCAAATGACAGACAGGGCTTTCTTACGCTTACGAAACCATTCAGTAGAAGACAGCTCTAGGATATTAAAAAAGGAATACTCCAAATTTAACATCTGTTGAATATGTGACTTTTTACTTTTCCTGAAGAAAATTGCATGGAAAAGTGCTTTTTCCTTTTGAAAAATTTTTTATTCCTTTAAACATTTTCCATAAAAGTGCAGGACTCCTTTATGCATTTTTTCCAAATGTATTTATACATCTCATAAAGAAAACTTCCATTCCTAAACACTTTATTGATGTCTTGAACTCTCTTATGAGATTGCCTGTGGACTACGGATTGAAAAGTACAAAAGCAAAATTATTTTTTACTGTCTTAGCAATGAACAGATTGTTTGCAAATGCTGCAAAGCAGCATCAAAAGAAATTGATTTTTTACTTTTAATTACCTTAATGAAAGACTGTCTGTTTATAATGACTAATGGGATTTTCTCCACTTTCTTGGCACACATCTCAGTGGAAGACCTGCTTATTCTTGAACTTCAGACACTTTTGTGTATACTGTGGTTCTCAGGTTTCCAGTACAAGGAAGCTTCTCACCTTGTGCCTCTTGTCTCCATTCAATATTGGAAACAGAAGCACTTTTCCTTTCAGTTTACCAGTAAGAGCAAACAAGGTGGATGACAATGACATCTTGACAACTATTTGCCTTCCAAAAGAGTTGCAGCCTCTGTTGGAAAACCTCGGCTATAAACCAAAATCCTCCTCTCACTTTTGCTGGCACAATCCAGTTAATGATAAAAATAAATCTTTAAAATCCATGTGACTAATAAAAATGAGTAAGATTAAGAATATTAATGAATACAACTTGGTCTAAGGTGTAAGATCCTGTAGCCCTCACAGTGCATATCTGTCGGGGAATATAGTGCTCGCTGATTTTTGTTTTCAGAATATATTGGGAAAACTCCCATTTGAAGGACAGTTTGCTTGTGCAAGTCAGAACAGCAGCCTGCTGAATTGCTCAACACTGTCCACTGCAGTGTGTGGAAAGATAACTGTAATCTTTTAATCTTTAAAAAAAAAAAAGAAAGCTGTCATCGATACATTGATCAAGGCTGAGTCAGAGGGATGAATAGGGAGAACCCAGTCAGCTGTCTAGAAACCAGTCAGAGAGAAAAGAAAGAAATATTCCCTGACTTATTTCATTACGAAATCCCATTTTCTTTGCCTGCTTTGCCTTAATCATTAGTATTAAATATTTTTTTTAAATCACCTAGGATGTGAAATGTAGGTGGATGTAATAGTTCTGAGAACAATGGAAGTATTCTCTCCTCTGCCAGTACAGAGCTCAAAACACTGAGGGGTTTTGTTACTTGCAGAGTATTTAGTGCACGCAGGGTGGACATGGGTCTGTTTAGCCTGGAGAAGAGAGGACAGAGAGGGGATTGTGTCAATGTTTATAAATACCTAAAGGGTGGGTGTCAAGAGGATGGGTCCAGACTCTTTTCGGTGGTGCCCAGTGACAGGACAAGGGGCAGTGGGCACAAACTAGGACACAGGAGGTTCCACCTAAACATAAGGAAAAGCTTCTTTACTTTGAGAGTGGCAGAGCACTGGAACAGGCTGCCCAGAGAGCTTGTGGAGTCTCTTTCTCTGGAGACTTTCAAAACCTACCTGGATGGGTTCCTGTGTAACCTGCCCTAGGTGAACCTCCTTTGGCAGAGGTGTTGCACTAGATGATCTGCAGGGGTCCCTTCCAAACCCCACTAGGCTGTATAAACACAGGCTCTCTGGTAATTTGGCTGAGGCTCCATTGCCTTCCAGCTAGGATGACTCACCTAACTGCGATGTTTAAGGACATATGTAGCTATCCTGGTGCACGAAGAGAGATGGGCAGTCCCAGTACCGAATGTTGGCGTGGAAGGTTTTGTCAGAGCAGCATGATCTGCTTGCTAGGGTGCACATACCTCTGCCTTCTTTAAGAGGTGGATGTATGTCATTTATCCTCCCAGCAAGGTGCTACGCAGAGAGCTGCTTCTGTTGGTTACCCTTCAGCAGATGTCTTGATTAGCCCTTCTTTTTAAATGTTATTTAACCTGTTTCTTCTCTGATGTGGTTGGAAGTCCACAAAAGTCCATATCATCCATGATTTGCCCAGAAGAAGGAGCTTCCTCAGGGTGCTGCTGGCAACTTAACACATACTTCAGTCAATGGCAAATTCCCATCATTTGGGAATAGTGAAGCATTGTTATGGAGTACTGCCTTCAGTTCTGGGTTCCCCAGTCCAAGAGGGACAGAGATCTACTGGAGAGAGTCCAATGGAGGGCTATGAGGATGATTAGGGGACTGGAACACCTGCCTGATGAGGAAAGGTTGAGAGACCTGAGGCTTGTTAGTCTGGAGAAGAGAAGACTGAGAGGGGATCTAATTAATGTGTATAAATATGAGGGCTGGGTGTCAAGAAGAAAGGGGCAACCTCTTCTCACTTGTGCCCTGCGATAGGACAAGGGGCAGTGGGTGCAAGCGAGAGCACAGGAAGTTCCACCTCAACGTGAGGAGGAACTTCTTTCCTGGGAGGGCTCCAGAGCACTGGAACGGGCTCCCCAGAGGGGTTGTGGAGTCTCCTTCTCTGGAGACTTTCAAGACCCATCTGGATGGATTCTTGTGTAACCTGCCCTAGATTCTATGATCCTGCTTGGCAGGGGGGTTGGACTCGATGATCTCAAGAGGTCCCTTCCAACCCCTAACATTCTATGCTTCTGTGATTCTATTCAGCACTAAAAATGGTTTAAAAATGACTATAAAGTCTCCATTTATTTGGGGGCGGGAGGTAAGATTAATTGTTTATTATCTGTATTATCTGTTTCCTGCTGGGAGAAAAGTGCAGCACTTAATAATTAATGTAATTGTAGTGTTTGTTCTTAATGGGAGTGGTTATGGGTGAATTTTTCAGAAGCTATTGTGAGTAGATAGATAATTGATGGAGGTCAGATGCTCTCTTTCTTAAGGCTTTGCTGTTCTTATGAGGGAGGTCATGTCAGTTAAGTTTTAGTACTGCTACAGTGACATAGAATTAATAATGATTATCATAACTTCTATTGCAGATGTGTTTGAATTGTGGAAATGGACTCCATGTAAAGGTAGGAAATAATAGAAAACTGCTTTTCTTTTACCAGTGCCTAAAGAAGGGTTCCCTGTGCAGTGTCAATGGCATGCCTTACTTCAATTAATAAATGTCTTGAGTTTTGCCATTTTCTGAAATGTGAAAGCTGTGTCTGCAGTGAATAATGAAATGAAATGAAAGCTGAAATCTAAGTGAATAGATTCCTCCATGCACCAGACTAAGTGGCATTCAACTTTGAGAAACTTCCCCTAAAACATTGTTTGTACTTTTAACTCTCTGTGAATGAAATCAACTACTATTTTATGGAAGGGGTTAATTGGAAATATTTCCAGATGTTAATCTGGAAGTCAGCAGACACAGCAGGGACTGTGATGGACAGAAAGATGAAGGGTGTCATGCCAAACTTCTTCCACATCTGATGACAGGCACTTAAATCTTCCAGAACAAATGTGTTTTACCAACCCCTGCTCATGTATTTAAATCCTGTATTACCTAATTCTGTCTTGGTGAAAAGACCAGTGTAGTTTTCAAACAACTTGAGGATCTTATAGCTCTTAGATTGTGGCTTGGAAGGCTAATGCTGCTCAGTGATTTTGAAGTTGCTAGTTGAAGGAGCAAAAGCTCTGCAGAAGTCTGGGCTACAGTAGCAGTAAAGCATTCATGGGGAGCAGCCAAGTGTAATGCTGACATTCAACTTTTTTTTCTTTTAATTTTTTCACAGGTTTATAATCGAAATGGCAGGAGTGGCACGTTGTCTTATCCCAACAGCCTAGTCAGACAGAAGCGAGAGTGGACAGTCCCTCCAGCTTTCATACGGGAAGAGGAGGACAATTCCTATAAGAATCCAATCGCTAGAGTAAGCCCAGAAAATGGATAAATACAGAATACACATAAAAACAGAGAGGAAAATGTAAAATAATGGTGTGGCTGCCCTAAACATATGCGCAAATGTGTATTAAAAGGACTATTCGGTGTCAGTTGAAGATTGCACATTTCCTTCTGTTCCTTCCTTCAGCAAATGAGTTACTCTTGCAGTCTGATTTAGCTCAGTCTCTCCTTTTTTTCCCAGCCACCAGTTTTCATAAAACTTTTGTGACTGTGATATCTTTGAGGTTTTTTTTCACTCTGCTACCCCTGCTCAGCTGTGATTGAACTTGGTGGGTCCCAAACCTGCTGATGGTGATTGGGTAGAAGGGTGTATGTGGAAGATGATTACATATGCCTAATTTTTTAGGAAAAAGAGCTAAAAATAACCAAGGTGTTATCTTTTGTGCGAGAGTGATGCACATTTGGTTCAGCGCCACTGTGAAACCCGAGTTGATCATACCTGTCACTTCAGCATATAAAGTAACAGCAGGTCAGATGCTGTTACCTTCTGCTTGGGCTGCCCCTTCATGGGGATGCTGGCACAATGCACGTGTGCTTTTTCAGATGATTCAGATACTTGCTGACAGCAAAGGGAGGGTAAGATCTCTAGGTTGTGCAACCTATTCTGCCTGCTCCTCACCAGATCTGACCTTTCTTTCTCCACCCCATGAACTCCTCAGTCCTGGTCACACTTGCTAGTTTAGGTCTAATCTCTCTTAAAAAAGTTGTCATATTTTGTTTACAGGCTTTGCTCAAGTAAGTTCAATCTCACCTGCTGAAATAATTTTTATTTTCTCCTTGTTCTTTCTCCACATTTTATTTGCCCCCATCCATTTGATCGGCCTGTTGCCTTCTTCCCTCACTCCAGCTTTTCACGTTGTCGCCGTGGCTTTCCAGCCCTTCCTTGCTCTTGTGTCCTATCCCACTCTCTTTGTCCAAGCAGTCCCAATTTTCTTCTCCCACTGACCTCTCCATTCCACAGCTCCCAGCTGCTGCTTCTCATCTCCCTGCACCAGATCTTCAGACAGAACGTGCAGCTCATCCTGCATTCATCTCAGCATTTCCACATGCAAAGCAGTGCAGGGAAATGCGTTAATTTATTTTTGTTAATTACAAGAACAGGAAAAATATTTGTGCTGCATTTTAAAATGTGTTTTTATTTACTGAATGCTGTTTAATCTGCTATATTCCTGCTAGATACATTCGGATCTTGAAGATACAGGGGTGGTTGTGACTTACACTATATCTGGTCAAGGAGTAACAGAACCCCCGTATGGATTATTTGTTATCAATGGAAAGACTGGAGACCTGAACATAACAGGAAGAGTTGACAGAGAAAAGACTCCAATGCTGCTTGTAAGTTGAATCATAATGTTTTCCTTATAGATGCCCTCCTATACTTTTAAAAATTACTTATTTAATTTCATTTATTTATTTTAAATTATTTTATTTAATTATTTGTTTTGTTAGCATGTGTTTGCTTCTATTAGTTTTAACGTTTCTGGATATTTGTGTATGTATACATGCTTATATTTATGAGCATAGTATATATACTTACAGAATGCTTAGATTTTGTTTATATATAATGTATATTTCTATTTTGTCTATATTTATATACATTACAGTCACTCATTGGATTTGCTTATTATTTCTGTCTGTATTATTTCAGCTCAGAGGTCATGCACTGGATAAAACTGGAGCAAAACTGGAAGAGCCAATAGACCTCCCAATTAAAATTGTGGATATAAATGACAATTTTCCAGTGTTTTCACATGAAGTTTTTGTTGGTTCAATTGAAGAATTAAGTGAAACAGGTAACCTTATTTTTAGACTTGTTTTTTCATTTGGCTTTTCCCAACATACGCAACGGCACAAGTGTTTTTGCAGCAATATCTCTGCAGTAACGAGGATGCGTGTGGAAAGATGCGTTCTTTTGCTTGCGTAGGCTGAGTTTTTATTCAGGGCTAAGCTGTGTGGTGAGATTAAGGGAAAGCCTCGACTGAACAGCACTTCCTCTTGCAGCACCTTTTGTTTGGTGTCAAAGCTACCGCAAATCCAGGAACCAGAGTCTTTCAGCAGGAATTACATGAGAAATGCAGTCTGCCTTCTGGCCTAACAGTCCCGGCCTGTTTGGGAGGGACTCTGCTCTGCCACGCTCGTGGAAAGCCCTGCTTTATCTGTGGGCTGGAGACATACTTCATTGTTAAGTGCTGTGAGCTAACCCTCAAAGAACAAGTCAGTGGCAGTTTTCCTATTGAAGTCAGTAAACATACGAGCAACAGATAATTTCTCAGAAGATATGAAAAGCTGGAATAAAACGAGCTAATAAATACCTGGCATTGTGTCCATTTCAATGTCATGATAATATGAAGAAACATTCTTGACCATCCACTTGAGTAATGAGGGATTGAGTGAGGTATTGAGTTCCCTCAACCCTCAGGTCAGTAGTAGCCATACAGTAATTGCCCTTTGCCTGAATTTTAGGTACTGTTCGGATTCAGGCCCTGTCTGCTGAAGTGTACCCAGAGGACAAAACCCTGTGTCATGAGGGGGTTGCACTGTCTGGACCACCGTGTGTTTTGAGTAAAGCTGTTGGAGGGCATCAATACCGAGCAATTGTTTTAATAATGTTCAGGTAGAGGAGTTAGTGGTGTTCCCTTTAGAGTAACGTGTGAGGGAAATAGAAAAGTTTCTCAACTACCTATTTTTTTTCTGTATGATATCTACAGTTTGTCAGAATTTTTGAGAGAGTTCAACCTGCTGTTTAATTCTGGTGCATTGAATTCTATGAGTTACAGACGTGTGGATATA
This sequence comes from Eurystomus gularis, assembly GCA_013400335.1. Classification (NCBI taxonomy): domain Eukaryota; kingdom Metazoa; phylum Chordata; class Aves; order Coraciiformes; family Coraciidae; genus Eurystomus; species Eurystomus gularis. The sequence continues at coordinate 61,146 of VZZY01019567.1, read as the reverse complement.
ATTTTTTGTTTGCTAGAGGATATACTTTTAACACACACTGTTTGGATTTTAGGAATGCTTCTTCAGCTCTATTCATTACATAATAAAAGGCAAGAGCATCGGAAAATTGTGCAGTGCCTCTGACAACATGCTGCTATCTTTGACATTACAGTAAAGATACTTGACAGTGCATGGCAGCGTGAGTAAATAATGTATTTCATTTGCTTTTTACAGGTACAATTGTAATGCGGATAAATGCAACAGATGCAGATGAACCAAATAACCTAAATTCCAAAATTGCTTACAGGATCGTTTCCCAAAGCCCTAGTGCTGCATTCAGTATGAACAAGGATACTGGCGAGGTTCGAGTAGCGAAAATAAACCTTGACAGAGAGGTAAAAAAAAAAACCCTTTTATTTTTAACCTGTTAACAGCAGTCCTCTGATGCCTGCTGTGTCACCTTGAGCTCTGCTTGCCAGGGTGAAAAGCTGACCTTCTCATCTTCCTTCACCTCCTGTGGGGCTAAAGCCTTGTCTACCTGAAGCGCATTTTTCAGGGACTGGGGGGAGAGGCTGGGGAAGATGATGGGATCAAGGTTGTATTCCACCTGCCACCTCCCTAGAACACCAGCAGCCCAGTGATTGTTGCTTTCTGTCCCTCCTGTGCAGCTGGGGCAGCAGTTAACTGAAGCAAGAGGTCATCTCTTTCCACTGGAAAGCTTATAGCAAAGACAGCATAGATGACCATCTGCAAAGCTGCATATCGTGTCTACATTTTTGTAGCCTGCTTTGCAAATCGAGGTGCGAAGAGCCAGGACAGGTGCTGCTGGCGAACAGTGTTGAAAGCCATGTGTTAACAGCAGCTTTACCTGTGCTTGCATAAATTGTCACTGGCCAGCAGATGGTGATCTGGATGTTAGCTCTCTGCAGATGAGGGCAACATCTCCGCCTCCAGCTCAGTCCTGTCATGCACGTATCACTGCTCCTAGCCCTGTGTGTGATCACAGTCTTTTTTTCTTCATTTGCCATGTAAGTATAGTGTAATTCTTTGTGGGGGAAACAAAAGTCCCAAACGCTTTTCAGAGCCTCAGCTTGACTCCAGCAGAGCCTGTTGAGGTAGTTGTATGTGAGATTTACTCCTGGCTGGAGGGAAGAGGAGTTATAATTTGCCAGAAGAGGGATTACTAAAATGTAATGGAATACAGGAAAGGAAAAATTTTAGCCTTGTTTAAACACATTTTGTTTTCTTATCATGACAGGCACAAAGCAGCTATTCGTTGGTGGTGGAAGCAAAAGACCGTGGTGGTGAAGTAGGTGGTAATGCTGCAACGTGTTCTTTAGAAATCAAGATTTTGGATGTCAATGACAATCTGCCTGTGGTTGAAAGTCATGCAGTAAGTACACGTATCACAATATTTGGCATTTTCCTACACCTGCCACTATCCCATTGCTTAATAAGAGGTTGTGCAAACTTCCTTGCACTGGCGAAATGAGGTAAATCATGACACCTTTTTTGAAAGAGTGTTTTCCGATTGCAGTTTGAAGGAAGCATTGAAGAAAACAGAGCAAATGTGGAAATTCTGCGAATAAAAGTATTTGACAAAGATGAAGAGTTTTCTGATAACTGGCTGGCAAACTTTTCCTTTGTTTCTGGTAATGAAGGCGGCTTTTTCCGTATAGTAACAGATGCCCAAACAAATGAAGGAATTTTGACTGTTGTGAAGGTAGGTATATACTTTAGAGAGTCTTCTTTTAAATATTAATGTATTCTCTTTAAGTTCACATGCAAATTATTTATATTCAGTCAGTATGTAAACTCTAAACTTACATGGTGAACACTCCTCCTTTGCTATATTCAGTAATTTTGTGAAAAATAATAATTTTGTCTAGTTTTACCAGTTACATCCTGTGTGATCTCAAATATTAGTGGGGCAGAAGTCCCCAGACTCTCCTTGTTGGGCAACAGTGCTAACATGTATGCTGTAAGCTTTCCCATATTTTCACTCTTTCCTGGTCTCAGTTTAAATTCCTTTATTTCCCTTGGCCACAGGTAACATTACAGGTAACTCCTACTCCATCAGCCATGGGCTACAGACTTATTTTATTAATTTCCATAAATTAAAATTAGGAAAATTTTCCATAAATTGAAATTTCATTAGTGTCACTCCGTTTTTGTACACAAGAACTGAAGATGCATAGTGCCCTAAGTACCTTTTTTTTCCCCTGTGGTTTCCTTATCTGAAAACTGATAATTATAAAAAATTGATGAGGATTATGAAGTAAATGAACTGGTTTAAAATATAAAATTGGAAGAGCTGAGTAATATTTAACACTGATTTACTGAAAGTAAAGAGGAATATATGAGTAGGACTCATTGCACCTACCTTAAATTAGCTTTACATTCAATAATACAAAGGCATACCTATGGTGCCATCCATTAAAAACAAGATTAATCTTCCTTATGTACTTCGGAAGAGTTGAAGCGTTATGTAAGAACATGTTCACCAACAGTTCTTTGCACTGTAGCATCCTTATTATTTAAATAAGGAAGCAACAGTATTATTTAAATATTAACTATATGAATGTTGTCTAAATATCAGATTCTGTCAAATTCTGAGTGATTTTTATTTATTTTTGATGCTCTAGGAACTGGATTATGAAAAAATGCAAAGCCTAAACTTGGGCATTGTTGTAACAAACAAAGCAGAGTTCCACAAGTCAATTAAACATAGTTACAAAGCACAAACAATTCCAATAAAAATTAATGTGGTTAACGTGCGGGAAGGCCCTGTATTCCCTGGTGGCACAAAGATTATTGAAGCAAGTGAGAAATATCAGATAAACCAAGTTATTGGACAGTATCAAGCCTTCGATGAAGACACTGGAAAAATAGCAGAGCACATTACGTAAGAATTTTTTCATAACATCATAACTGAGTATGTCAGAAATCACATCTCACTGTAAAAATATATGTAATGAAGTGAAATAATTTGAGGCAATTGTTTCCTACTCTGTATAATTCACACCTAAGACATCATTATCATCATCTTCAGTTTTCTGTTGTGCAGAAAGTAGCTGATGTGAAAATCCTACTTGTTTTGTTGTATATGCAGTCATGAGTTTCCACTGAAGTTGTCCGTGCGTGGATGCTGTTTGTCTACTTTTGAGAGTAGCTTTACTCATCTGACTTCATTGTCTGCAGAAACATTAGGAAGAAACTTGCAGAACCATCTAGCAGTCAGAGTAAAGTAGATAAGTCTGTGTTCAGATCCTGAATTGCAGCTTTTCAGCTAAATGCTGTTGGATCACCACTATGACTTTTACAAGTGGTGCAGACCAGCAGAAGTGCATGCCTAATGGTGGACACCTTCTCCATGCCTGTAATGCAGTTGCTCCTAGGTGGCTGCTGCTCAGCTTTTGCTGGGAGCAGGGATGGAGGGGAAGAGGACAATGACCAGCAACGCAGGTCCTTCTACTGCTCCTGTCTTGCTCCCTGAGTCCACTTTGTATGATGCATCCACACATATCTTCTGGCTCCAAAGGGAAAGGCAGATTTCACCATTCAGGGTATTATAATTGGGATTATATTAAGATTATAATCTTAGGTTTATAGTTGAAACCAATTCCAGTGGCAGAAGCATCAAACCTCAGATCCAGGGATTTGGTCTGTGCTTTAAACAATGAGTAAATATACTACCGAGCTGCTTTTTCTGCTGGTGGTTGTTTTCCACATTATAAATGTGTACATCTTTATGTGCAATTTTAATCAGATACTTGAAAGGAAGAGATACAGCAAACTGGATCACAATAGACTCGGTCACAGGTGAAATACGACTTGCCAAAAAACTTGATTATGAATCATCTCACGTAGTAAATGGTACCTACGTTATCACCATGTTGGCTGCAACTAATGGTAAGTTGAGAGGGTTTTGTTTTCACACTGACAGGTTTGTTCAGGGTTTAGTTTGCCTTTCTATAACTGTAGTTGGTTTTAACGTTCCTACTTTAACTGCCTAAAAGTCTGGCACCTTGTGCAGTTCCCCATAGGGTCTGTATTTGGAGGAGAGACATGGGCAACTCATTGCAATAGGATGGACTCTGGAATGGGTTCCTGAGGTACCCATTTCTCTTCTTTGACCAGAGGAAGGTGAAGTTTATGTAAGTTTTGCAAAGACCAGGTCTAATAGCAACATCCCTTCTCAAGGTGGAAATTGCCAGTATCTCAGTACGTTAATCAACAGACCTCAGAGTCCTAAGTTTTCTTAAATGCTGAGCAAGAAAGAGTCCCTGAACTTGTATGCCTGATTGGAATCTCGTTGTAGTCTGCATGTTGTGTAAGCATACACAGGAAATACATACTTTGTTGCTGAGATCAGCTGCTTCAGGACTGGCCTGGTCAGCAGCGGAGCAGTAGGTCTTGGTGTACAGGGGATTTCTCAAGGTTTTCCATTGGTGGGGAAACCCCAGGGGAGCAGAGAGACCTGCCGGGAGCTGGCAGCTCTCACAGGAGAGGCTGATGAGGCCTGGCCATTGACAGGGCAATGGTGACCATGCCCATAAAATAAGCCCCTTGGGAGGAGGCAGGCAGAGCAAGGCCCATCAAGCAGAGCATGGTCAGCAGTTGGCTTGGAAGGCTGCTGAAGCTCTACCAGCTCTAGAGGTCAAGGGCGCTCATCCTACTTGACTCTTAAGGCAGAATGGAGGGCACTTGTCACAGAGCGAAGGCTGCAGTTCTGGCTGGGGGGTCTGCACAGCGTGGGAGCAAGGACGGGTAGCCTGGGAAGAATACAGAGAAGCTGTCTGAGCAGCCAGGGATCAGGTTAGGAAAGCTAAAGCCCAGATGGAATTAAGTCTGGCCAGGCACATCAAGGGTAACTTAAAAAACTTCTGCAGGTACATCAGTGATAGAAGGAAGGCTAGGGAAGGTGTGGCCCCTCTCTGGCAGGAAACAGGAGACCTGGTCACGAGGAATATGGAGAAGGCTGAGGTTCTCACTGCCAAAGACTCTAGACATGCCACCCAAGTTGCAGAAGGCAAAGGCAGGAACTGGGAAAAGAAAGATCCATCCTCTGTGAGTGAAGATCAGTTCTGAGACCATCTACAGAACTTGAAGGTGTACAAGTCCATAGGACCTGATGAGATCAGCCTGTGAGTCCTGAGCAAACTGGCAGATGAAGTTGCAAATATGCCTTTCATATTTGTAAAGTCATGACAGTCTGGTCAAGTTCCTCCTGACTGGAAAAGGGGAATATCACCCCCATTTTCAAAAAGGGGAAAAAAGCAAGACCTAGGCAACTACAGGCCAGTCAGTCTCACTTCTGTGCCTGGCAAGATTATGGAGGAAATCCTCCCGAAGGCTCTGCTAAGGCACATGGAAAATGAGGAGGTGATTGCTGGCAACCAACATGGCTTCACCAAGGGCCTGACAAATTTGGTGGCCTTTTATGATGGAGTTACCGCATCAGTGGATAAGGGAAGAGCAATTGATGTTGTCTACCTGAACTTGTGCAAAGCATTCAACACTGTCCTACTGGTCTCTAAATTGGAGAGACATGGATTTGATGGATGGACCACTCAGTGATAAGGAATTGACTGGATGGTCACACTCAAGAGTTGCAGTCAATAGCTCAACGTCAAAGTGGAGACCTGTGACAAGTGGTGTTCGTCAGGGGTCGGTACTGGGACTGGAGCTTTTTAACATCTTTGTTGGTGACTTGGACAGTGGGATTGAGTGCTCCCTCGGCAGGTTTGCAGATGACATCAAACTGTGTGGTGCAGTTGACATGCTGGTGGGAAGGGATACCATCCAGAGGGACCCTGACAGGCTTGAGAGGTGGGCCCATGCCAACCTCATCAAGTTCAACAAGGCCAAGTGCAAGGGGGCCCACCTGGGCCGGGGCAATCCCAAGCACAAATAGTCTGGGAAATGAGGGTATTGAGAGCAGTCCTGAGGAGAAAGACTTGAGGGTGCTGGTTGATGAAAAGCTCAACATGAGCCAACAGTGTGCAAGTGCAGCCCAGAAAACCAGCTATTAAAAAAGCATGGGCAGCAGGTCAAGGGAATTCATTCTCNGTTCAACAAGGCCAAGTGCAAGGGGGCCCACCTGGGCCGGGGCAATCCCAAGCACAAATAGTCTGGGAAATGAGGGTATTGAGAGCAGTCCTGAGGAGAAAGACTTGAGGGTGCTGGTTGATGAAAAGCTCAACATGAGCCAACAGTGTGCAAGTGCAGCCCAGAAAACCAGCTATTAAAAAAGCATGGGCAGCAGGTCAAGGGAATTCATTCTCCCCCTTTGCTCTCATGAGACCCCACCTGGAGTACTGCATCCAGCTCTGGAGCCCCCAGCACAAGAAGGATGTGGACCTGTTGGAGCAGGTCCAGAGGAGGGCCATGAAGATGACCAGAGGGCTGGAGTACCTCTTTTATGAAAACAGGCTGAGAGTTGAGGTTATTTGGCATGGGGAAGGGAAGATTCTGGGGAGGCTTTATTGTGGCCTTCCAGTATCTGAAGGGGGCCAACAAGAAAGCTGGGGAGGGACTTTTTACAAGAGCTTGTAGTGACTGGATGAGGGGTAGTGGCTTCAGACTGAAAGAGGGGAGATTTAGATTAGAATTAAAGAAGCTTTTCACTGTGAGGGTAGTGAGACGTTGGAACAGGCTGCCCAGGAAATTTGTGGATGCTCCATCACTGGGTGTGTTCAAGACCAGGTTGGATGGGGCTTTGAGCAACCTGGTCTAGTGGGAGGTGTCTCAGCCATGGCAGGGGGGTTGGAACTAGTTGGTCTTTAAGGTCCCTTCCAACACAAACCATTCTGAGATTATTTTTATTTATTTATTTATTAAGTCAAGATAGTAAACAACTTGTCTTCTGAAGAACTTTGTCAGTATATTTAATACCAGCAATGAAATACTGCTTCCATAACTGCTCTTTGAACTGATTTCCGAAATGTTTGTGTTTCGGAGAATACTAAGGGGTTTTTATTATTATTTGAAGATTAAATTCTTGCACTTTTCAAATCAATTTGGTTTTTCATATTTTGAAATCTTAGATTCTCCTAAGAAAACGGTCACCGGCACAGTCGTTATTGAAGTTAAAGATGAGAATGATAACTGCCCGGTTATTGTGAATCCTGTGCGGACTGTGTGCTCAGATGCAAAGTTAGTTGATGTTACAGCTAATGATTTGGATGGTTACCCAAACAGTGATCCCTTCAGCTTTACTGTCATTGATGAGCCAGAAGGGACTGCAAAGAAATGGATAATTACATCCAGAAATGGTAAGAAATTAATTTTTTTATTATTACTTTCAGTTTTTTGGAGTCCTAGTGTTATAACTGGCTAATGCCAGTCAAACTAACAGTTTGACTGATCCAGACAAAAAAAACCCGAACAAACATATAAATGGAGTCAGGCATCAAGACACAGCACACATGTTCTGCTCCCTTCTCTCTAATGGCTGTAAAAGCACATTCTTCTCTTGGTACCTGTTTTCTCTCAGGTGGACCATCTTTTGTCTGCCTTGATGACCCATACGTAGGGTTTCATGGGTGATGGTGAGATCAAGCCATTCCCATCTTCCCACAAAAAGCATGCAGTGGTAGAGGGTGCATTTTGTTAAAGCTGGGCGTGGAGATATGGTTGTGTTACTGGCTGCAGTTGCTCCACCTCACAGATAAATCTTTCTGCGCACTGGGCCTTGAAAGGAGTAAATACAGTGTAAACTGTCTAAGATTGTCCAGCATTGCAGGAACAAAAAAGTCACAAATCATAAATTATTTTAATGAGTATTTCAAAATGAGATGAACATTTTCTTCTTAAATTCCTACCCATAAAAGCCTGGGAAACGCTTGAAGGAAATGCTCCAGGTAGATTGAAGGCACCAGCAAACACTTTTTGTCTTTTTAGACTCGTTGTTCTGTCCTCTGTAATCCTACAGCATAACACTGCAAAGCAATCAGCAGAGTCATCCCGATGGCCAGGCTGAGGACCGAGGAGGAATCTTTCTCATTTTCCTCACCCCGCTTGCAACCAGGCTAGCAGCAATTGTGGGCATTACAGCCCTTCCAAACAGGGCCGTGTTCCCAGCTGGGAACATCACCTGGGCATCTCTTGTCTAGTTGTGTCCTAGATGTGACACAGCCCCAGGAGCAGGTGGTGTGTTGGCTCCCTGGTCTCTGCCTGCAGCATACAAGAGGTTTATCTCCTAAAGACTGAAGCTGGTTTTTGTGAATTCAGCCTTTAGCTCCAGGTGAGATGGAGGTTAATGCTAAAAGGCAGTTGGGCTGTGTCTTCCATGGTAGGTCTCTGGTGGTGTGAAACTCTTCACAATCATCTGAGACTGCAAGTAAGCATGGCTGCTTCATTACCAGCATGGATTACTTGATAAAAATAGGAACACATATGCTGTAGCAGCAGCTAATTAAACTTCATTCTATTGCATTGGCTGAACTTAACTGGAGGGGACTTGTTGGGAGGCCGTGAAGGTTTTATTTACCTTAGTTTGCAGGAGTCAACTGTCTCTCCTCTCGTGTCTTGTCTTTCCTTTTTCTTTAACCCCTACCTTTTGCCTCAGGCACCAGCATACAGCTGGCACCACGAAACCTGAAGCCAGGCAGAACTGAAGTCCCCATCCTAATAAAGGATTTCCAAGGGCTCAGCTGTGCTCAGGCACAGTCTCTGCAACTGACTGTTTGTAATTGTGCGGATGATGGCGTGTGCAAAGAGAAATTTATTGGTGCTAAGTCGGTGGGTCTGGGACCGGGAGCAATCGCACTCATCGTCCTGGCGTTTTTACTTCTGCTGCGTAAGTAATTGTTTGATGTTATCTCAGAAGCACTGTCAATATGGTCTGCAAGGCATCAGGAGAGAAACAGTCCCAGGTGTTATCATCTTGATATATTCTGTGTAAACTGTGGGAAGTCGTGGCAAATTCCCAATTATTTTTCGTAACATCAGCATTTCACCCTCAGGATTTCAAGCTCTGCATTTTAAAATTACTGTGTACAACTTTAGTATTTGTTTATGGTGCTGTAAATAACAGGTGGGGAAGCAGTAAGGAACACTTTTGGTGTTCCCCCACCTCCGCATGTGAACTCTAACTCTTCCCACTCAAACCACAGTGCTCTCTCCACTCTCTCTTCTCCATCACTGCAGCTGCCCTGCTCTGAGCAGCGTGTGACATTGCTCTTTGAGACAAACTAGAAGCTCAAAAACAAGAGAAGAATGCTTGTAGTCAGATTATGTCCACATGTACCAGTGGTGCTTTTAAACCAGCAATAGTTTATTGCTTCTACTGGTAGCAGTCTAGCTGTGACAAAACAAAGTTCATGCCACCTAAATACGCTCAGCTCCCAAAACTGGATTGTTTTGAGTTCCCCAGGAAATGCTCTGGACACATCATAAAAGTGGTGAGGTCGAATTTACGTGACTCTGTCATTGTCTAGTAGTAAAAGAACAAGAGTTAGAAATGCTGAGGCTATGCAGTGATATTTAGGGCTTGGGTTTGGTATATGAGATCTGTGATAGAAGTATAGCTTTGTACATGCATGGTCATCTGCAGGATTGAGGCCCTGATGGGTTAATTGTCAGTTTACTCTCTAGGAAACCAGCCTGGCATATGTTTCTAGGAAGTACCTCGATTGTTTGGGAACTGGTGTTCAGTCTTTATCAGCCCTCATACTGATCACTAGCTCATTAAAGATAAATTTCAGAATGGGAGCTGGCCAGACTTCCTTACTAGCTGTTAGCATGCTGTGACCCTAATAATCACATAGTTAATGGCAAACTTTGTTTCCTGCAGTTCTTCCGCTCTTACTGCTGCTGTGTCCCTGTGGCTCGGGAGCAAAGGGATTTGCTGCCATACCGGACTACAGTGAAGCGATGTTACGGCAGTGGAACAGTGAAGGAGCAGCTCCCGAGGAGAAGGCACGTAACCTTAATAGCATTTCTCTTTTAATTTCTGTCCACTTTGGCACTTGGTGCCTCTTCCACCTTACAGGCTGATGTTTCAAAGCTGTACAGCAGACTTTAACCACACGTAATGTTAATTAACGTTAACCCTGGGAGACTTGGTGAAGGATGCGTGCAAGGTGAATTCCACCAGCAGCTCTAGAAAAACCAACCGTAGTGTTTAAATCCTGAAGTAAAAAGAAAGCATCAAGCAAATGTTGATGGTGTCTGAGCAGAAGATAGGTGTGGGAAAAGCATGAGGCTCTAAAGAGTGAAGCATTTGCAGTTGCAAGCCTGGAATGTTCTGCACCCCTTTGGGAGCATGGCAAGGCAGTGAAAGAACTGGTTATAAAGCTTAGCTTCTCCTCACCAGTTTCAGGCTGCATTTTAAATGATTCCCCGTGTATTTGCTTTCTTAAACAGAGGAAAGTCTTAATTTTAAAAAAAGGCAGAAAAAAGCGCAGATCTGCAGAGGGAGCAGTGAATGCCAAGAGAAGTTTGCCCTTTCTTGTTATGCTACAAACCTCAGTTTTCAAAAAAAAAGGGCATGACACTGGCAGTAACAAAGAAACAGAAGTATGGTAAACAGCTTTAATCTGGGCCAGTGCTTACACCGAAGCCTTTTAAAAGGCAATTAACAGGGAAGCAAAACTTCTAGAAAAGAAGAAAGGGCGAGGAGCACCATAGAGGCAGCAGGCAGTGCATGCTCCCACACTTTGTCTGAGGACAGCTGGGCACAGTCTTTCCTGGAACAGCTGAGATCCCTGGAGTTTTGCAAGCCTTTTTTTCATGTTTGGTTTTTTTTTTCCCCCACTTCCACTGCCAACCCTTTGAGGTTGAAGAAAACGATCTATAGAAACATTTCCATGATCTTCCCAGGGAACACAGTTGTGGAAGCTGCACCCTATTTCACGAGGTCTTTTACTCTTTGCAGTGACATGTATAAGTGCAAATTCAAACAAGCTGTAAGACTGCACCCTCCCAGGTCCCACCCAGCCCTGCTGCTGGTTTGGTGAGTTCCGTGTGCTAGACAGCGCAGCTTTCATGTCACATCCTAATTTGTGTTACTTCTGTAGCCGGTGCTGAGCTTCATCCCACCCACTGCACTGGGCAACTCCAGAGGAGCAACCAGCGGAGCAGCAACAGCGGCGGCAGCAGCAGGAATGAGTGGAGAGGAAACTGCAGCAGGAGGAGGCAGCTCTGCTTCTCGTGTAAGAGAACATCACAGCACTGTTACCAAGGAAGGATGGGAAGAGCAAAGACATCTCCTTTCTGGTGCTGAGTATGGAGCCAGGGCAGCTGGAGGGGCCGACGGCTTGGCAGGTGCAGAAGGCAAGACAGTGGTGGCTGGAGGAGGAGTCACAGTCGGAGCAGCAGGAGCCATGAATGAAGAATTTTTAAGAGACTACTTCAATGACGTAAGCATATGACCCAAAAATAACAGTATCTTGGTATTTACACTTAGTGTTATGAAATGCTGTTCGTGTTATAGCAAACACAGATGAGTAGATGTGTTATATATAAACAGTCCTGATGCAGTGGCCAGTGCTGGGGGCATGTGGAGCTGGGGGCATTAAGGGGTTTTGGATTAGGCTCACATGTGGGACTTAAAGCATGACAGTGCTCTGTCTTGTAGCACTGGGTGCTTACAAGGTCTGCCACAGTGAGACCCTGCTCTTGAGGGAGGTACCTGGGAATGAGATCCAGAATATTCACCAAGGAGCCCCTTGCCTGGTAAGAAACCTTGAGAAAGACTCTGTGATCTAATTCTCAGGGACTTAGGCACATTAAACTGACATGCAGGGAGGCACCGGTGACTCACAATGAGTCACAGCTACGAACTTTACCATGAAGCAGGTTTTTGAAAGATAAGCCATAGATGTCTTGGGTGTATCTGCATTTTCAAAGTAGCTGATTAAGTGCTGAACTTCTTGCTTTGCCCAACAGCCTGGGGAAAGGGCCGTTCATCAGAAGCCTGAGGCACGTTACAATCGCCTTTATGACTTTTTTTTTGTGACCTAATCATTGACCAGTAGGCTGTTCCTACTCATTGCAGCCATTCCCCTTTGCAGAACACACATCAGTAGTCCTTAGACTGGTGAGCTTCTTGTAGTGAAAGTTTCACTTGCATATGCAAGGGAGTGTGGGATTATCCATCACCTGTACAAACAAAACATCCTCACACCCTTCAGCTGGCTGTGGATGGAGTCCTGCAGGGGAATAGCTGTGCAGATTTGAATCACCACCTCAGGCCACGGAAGGATTTGAGCTTAAGATCTTTTTGTGTCTCCTGAGTTCTGTAGCTACTGATCTTCTGGGTGAGCAGGCACAACAGTAGCAATTCTGCTTTCCTTCCACTCCTTGCACTTCCTAATACTAAGACACACTCGAAGCACAGGTGCCTGCTGAAGTCCTGCAGGAGGGCTTAGTAGAGGTCGTACTACAGTACTCTACCACTTGTAGGAGGCTAAAATGTGTCAGATTACGGGGAGCAGGGGGTGGGGGATGGAAACACAAACAAGTGACCAAACCAAATAGTTTCAGATGGATGCTGGTTTTTGTAGAGGCATCTTGGGTCATGTGCCTGTTTCTAGGATCAAATGCAGATAAACAGAGTCGATTTGGGTGTGGTTATATACCACTTTACAGAGATGCCTGAGCTAATATGCACTCTAGAACTTCAGATGTGGCAGAGAGGTGGTTCTGAGCACAAGCCAGCAACTGTATTAGATAAAGCTGGTTCAGCAGGCGCAGAGGTTTGGCTGTCTTCACTCCTGGAACTGGAGCTGGTGCAAGCATGTACGCAGTTATTTGTACCAGCACCAGCAGCAACTCTAGTTTTCAGGCTGAGCTGGCCCTGGAAGCACTGTAGTCAGAACCCATGAGCCCTCCTTGTTGCAAAGTGGCCTACATGGAGCCTAAAAATTTGTGCTGGGCTGTTCCCATACTTATCAAGCCATTTAACTTCACGATTTGTTTGCTGTTGGGCTCCTTGAGTGTGGTCCTGCAGGCCATGCCAGTGAAAAGAGCCATGGCAGGTGATAACATGTCAGCATGGACTCATTAAATTTGAGGTTAAAAGTTAGGATACTCTCAGGCATGGTTTTGGCACTCTCCCACAAACACCTAGTTTGAGGTGAAATTCATTCGCTGAACCAAAACAAAAGCAATCTCTTTGTGAAGATGGAGCAGTTTCACAAATGGCACCATTTCTGGTAGGAACAGCAGCAGGAGGTGATAGTACCCAAGGTTTTCAATTTAATCTCAGGTTTATCTTCTCATCAAGTGTACTATCCAGTTCAGACTAACTTCAAAAAAGCACTTTGAGGTATTGCCCTCCCTTGGTTGATGGTTTCTGTGGGTTCAGTTAAATTTTCATATTTTAAACATGTTGACCAAGCATTCCTGATTTTCAAATTAAGTCTAGAGCTGACATTAATGAACTTCTGCTTGCTTTTGTTTTCTGTCTGTAGAAAGCGGTCTCTTTTGCGGATGAAGATGAAGCCCAAGCTGCAAATGACTGTCTCCTGGTTTATTCCCAGGGAGAGTCGGGCTCCCCGCACGGCTCCATTGGCTGCTGCAGTTTTATTGAGGGTGATCTTGACGACCACTTCCTTGATGATTTAGGAGACAAATTTAAGACTCTAGCAGAAATCTGCATAGGCAGACACATCAACATGAAAGACGGTAACTCCAAGAATGAATCAAGTTTCGGTCTTAATGACGCAAAGTTGCAGTTCTTAGATCAGCAAAATGCTTCCAGCTCCGAACAAGCCTTTGCCTCAGGCAGCCGCTTCCAGCCCGTCCTGCCAGCGCACGTGGGCGGTGGCACAGGAGAAGACACCCTGTCCAAGGAGGTGGTCACGGAAACAACCTTTGCATCGCAGTCTGGGCAGCACAACGCCCGGCCCCTTCCCGCAGCCCATGCAGAGACCAATTTCACCATGACACAAACCACCTATTCTGCAGGGACTCCTGCCAGCTCAACTGCTGTCTTTCTAGACCCTCAGTTTAAGGAGAATGTAGTGGTGACAGAGAGGGTGCTGGCACCCGCCTCAAGCTTGCGGGGTATGGTGGAAATCCCCGATTTGCCACGGGGAGGTAACACGGTGGTGACAGAGAGGATGGTGAAGTCAGAGGGTGCCAGGCCAGGAGCCCTGGTGGTTCAGGACCTCCCAGACTCCCAGTACGTTGTGGTGAGGGAGCGGGAGAGGGTGCTCATTCCTGCGACAGAGCAGAGCTCGCCCAGCTTCCCCGCCGTGGCCGAGGGCTGCGGTGTGGCGGTGAAGGAAAGGGTAGCGGCAGCCTCGGGGATGCAGAGCAGAGCCGCCCAGGCAGCAGGTCCTTACCTGGGAGTGCAGGAGCAGGTGCTGATCACAGACTCCCTCCTTAACCAGGCAAGCTCCAGCATAGAAGGGCCACCTCCTGGTAGTGCCACGCTGAGCAAGTCTTCTAGGGTCACCAAGTACAGCACGGTGCAGTACACTCGCTCGTAGCCTGGCCCCTTGCAGGGTTGGCAGCGTCTGGCAGCCTTGTGTCCACCCGTGTCTCACCTCAGGCTTTTTCTTGAGACACGAAACTGCATCTGTTTTCTGAATGACACGGGCCTGGCTTGCACTAGTTTGTACAAATAAGGATTATGATCAGGAAGCTCATAAGGAAATCTGTTATTGTGTAATGCTGGCAGCAGTGCTTTTGAAGTGTAAAGAGGTGGGAAATGGTGGTGTGGTTTTTTTTTTCCTTGTTTGCTTTTTGTAATTGCTGTTTATTACTCAGTGTAATAACACCACATAACCACAGCTGCGTAATTAGGGGAAAGCAGGAAAAAAAAGTATCCATCTAGTGATGGATAGTAGTGTGAAAAGCACCAGTTAGGTTTCCGAGCTGCTGTTTGGTGTATCTGCTGCAGTTTCCCCTAAGGGGCACCAGTTTCTCAGTGCATGTTTGCCATCTTGCCCACCTTGGGGGCCAGGGCAGCCTCTCCCGAGCTGCAGATCTCTGCACCTTGGTGAACCACTAAATCTGTCCTCCCTGAGAAGCCCAGGCCGCCAAAGCCAGTACATCCTCAGGGCAGTGGTGTGCTGATCTCCCGTAACTCTGAGTTACCAGCATTTGTACCTTAATCCATCAATACTTGCACAGGGGTTAAAGAGTGAGTAGCAAAAAGCCAAGAACTGCAATTTTTTTGGTACCTCAGTCTAAAAATTCCATTACTTGGTGTGGGTCTAGGCTACCATGGACGAGTAAGCATTTGCATCTTCTAGATCTTCCACTGGCTCTTAGTTGCTCCTTTTACAATATATGAGAAACAGCCAAAACTTACCCTAGATTTAGAGCCACGGATTCAGTCAGTGCCTTTGCTAGCAAAGTTTATGACCCTTAGACAGCTGTAGGATCTGATTTACAAGTGCAATTAACTCAGTGATTTTAATTCTGTCTGTGAACTCATGGTTAGAAGCACAGAAATGCTGCCTGGTGTGTGTGAGGTTCTGGTTCCAGCACCAGAGCTGAGGTGACCTGTGTAGTGCCTTAAAATGGCAGCTTTCCTTAGCTCCGACAAGACAAGAGAAAGTGCCCTTCGAGTCTGCAACACTTAAAATTCCTTTACCACAGAAACTTCTGGGGGATGTCGCAGAGAAAAAAGCAGAAGACTTCACTGTTTGGTTGTATGTCTATATGCACGTGTAAATATTTGTGTGCAGTTTGAAACATTTGTAAAGTGAATTTTATAAAGGAAAAACTGTCTTACACTCCTCCTGTTTTCGCAGAGTAGAAAAAAGTATTAGGTTTATCTCATCCTGTAAAATCAGCAAGCTGCTCCGACGGTACTGCAAAGCCCGTGTACCTGCAGAGCGTTCTGGTTGTCTCCATCTCTCCTAGAGTTTCCCTGCAGCTGCAGTGTTACATTTTTCCACTGACATGTTTCACCTTTGCCTACTAATGCTTTCGGTGTGTTTGGTTTTACTGATAAGGATGTAAAAGTTGCTTCAAAAACATAAACACGGAGTAGGAGCCATGGCTGTGCTCACCAGGGTGCGTCTGACAGACAGGCCACTACATTAAGTGGAGGAGTACTTCCAGGCAAGTCAGAGGCCATGCTTGCGTGGTCTGTCTGTTGTCATTTAAACTTCATTTTAAAAGTGCATTTATTTACTTTTAAGCAAGCATGCAGTTGTAAGTGGTCACCACTTTTTCCTGCAAGTAGAGGGAGTGAACCTATTTCTGATTTTTTAATGGAGTATTTCTGTGGTTTCATGCAATCTAAAAATAAAGAACTCTATCCTCTATTCTTTATTCAGTTTTAAGACTGCTTCCCGAGTGAAAACTGGCTTTCTTCTTGAAAATAAAAAGTGTAAATACAGAATGAGGACTGGGATTTCCCAGACAGCCTGAAGGCCTGTTTGAAAGATGAAAATATAATGAAAGTTGGTGTCTTGCTAACTTACAGATTCTGAAAAAAAAAAAGAATTCTCCCTGCTGGTTAGCACTCTGAATTCTGGAAGAACTTGATGCAAGGCAGCAGCATCCCTGCTTTGGGTTTTGAGTTAAACTCTTCTAATCCATTTAAATGTCCCCAAAATACTGTCTCTGTTTTATAGCTATTAAAACACACAGTTGTTAACATCCAGAAGAAGATGTAAGAGTCAGGACTGCGTCACAGAAATCCTGACTTCCTTGTGTGCTGCTTCTATGTAAACTCTTACCAGAGATTTGCTAGTGCTGTAAAGATTTCAGAGTGAATCTCCATGATTTGGCTTAGTCTTGACTTCGGCCGTTATCAGCATGTGCTAATGCTGGCAGAACATCCGTCAGAGAGGTGACTTATGGGATGGAGCTGTGTTTTGTAAGGGATGGTGCCTGGTGGGAGGACTGTACACACAACTAGTGGAAACGCCTGGTTAGCATCTGCCCGCCAGATAACCCTGAGAGTGGGACTAGCCCTAGACACGTATCTGCGAGGGATGCCTCATTCTGACTTCAAAAGTAATCGTCTTATCTAAAAATAACAGAGCACAGTTACACTGAAATACCGGCCTGACGGAGGCTGTATCCATGCTGCTCTTGTGTGATTTCTGTTTCCTGCAAGTCCTCAGCGTCAGTCCTGCGAGCGCCAGACTCCAGGAGCATGAGCCAGCCTGCTGCACCAAGGACGCGGCTGTCCCCAGCAGGAGGGCAGGCAGAGCCCCGGTCGTGGGCACCCACAAGAAAGTTTTTCCTTTGTCATGCTTCAGCGTATCCTTGGAGCCAAGCTAGACTTTGCAAGGCAGGATGATCTCTTCCAGGCTCCATTTTTTTCCTGAGAATTTGACCATTGACCACCATCAAAGGCTTAAAGCTTGTCGGGGTTATCAGTGTCTTAAATAAATCAGCTGCTCTCCTCAGGAGAGCGATAGTAAGTGTTTATAGTAAGTGTTTATGGCCTTGAGGCATTCCAAAAATGCATCACTACTGTAGAGGAGCTAGTGGCTCTGGCTGAGCCCTCTCCTGGCCCCTTCTCCCTCCTGGTGGCCTTTGAGCTCCAAGCCCAAAATGCACTGAAAACCTTCCTGCCTTGTGGGTAGGAAGGTGGGCCTCTGCCTGGTACCAGTGCAGGCTGTCAAGTGCTTTCCTCCGGCTGAACAACCTTGGGTGAAAATCAAAGAGGGGAGGGGGAAAAAAAAAATCAAACTCCTTTTGTGTGTGAGAACAGGAGGCTGGGCTCAACAGAGTCCCCAGGGATTCAGAGTACCAGTCAGGTGTTGTTTTTGAGTCCTTGTAGTTTTTGAGTCCTCCTTGTAGCACACAAGCTCAGAAGCGTAACCACTAGGTACCTGAGGTCCTGTAGGTGCCTGGCACGTCACGCAAAATTTGCCAGCACACCCTGAGCTGCAGAGCAGGCTCTCTACAGGACCTGTTTTTGTTGGCATGGCAGGTTCCTGTCCAGCGTGGTCTGTCTGGGCTTTGGCACGTGCCCCAGCCCTGCCCGTACTGACCTGGGCTGCGGCCCAGTGATGGGGCCAGCACTTGTGTCCTGTGGGATAGCTGGGGCTGGTGGACGGGACAGCATGGCCAAGGATTCCAGATTTTCTTGAGGGATTTGAACCCGCTGCTCTCCCCACCCAAGATGCTCCATGTGGGAATGGGTGCTGCATCTGCCCCGCAGTCCACACCTGGAGCACACAACTCCATCACAGAAGCTGAGGCAAATAATAGCGTTTGCACGGATTCAAGGCATAAATGCATAGAAAAGCAAGACAGGGCAGGTTACAGAATACTCAGAAATGGCTTCCAGCTCTGGGAAAAGCTGAGAGTCCTGGAGCGAAGACCCTCTTCCATTGGCATCCCCTTATGGTGAGTGCTGATGGTGGGCTACTGGACGAGAAGGACTCCTGCTACAATTCAGGAGAGGCTTGATTTCCAAGGGCAAACAGGACAGCAGTCACCTGAGGCAAACGGGCAGTAGATGAGGGAGCTGACTGGATGAGGAGAAGCAGGGCGTTTTGCTTTCCCTGCAGACAGAGCAATCACTGAATAAAGAACCGACGCGGGGCAGGGCCGTGATTGCCAGATGAGCCATGCCCAGTGCTCCAGCCGGCTGGTGAGCATCTCTGCCAAGAAACAACAGCACAAACATAGCTGCTGTGACCCTTGACCCGCAAAGTGGTTGCAGTCTCCAGCTCCCAGCTTCTCCAGGTGGCCTTGCCTCAGGAGCTGGCACCGCAGATGGCCAAGTCGCCCCAGCGCATCCCATTGCTCAGCATCCTGGCAGCTGAAAATCCAACTTGGGACCACCAGCCCAAGAGGGAGAGAGACGGCAATACAGTCTCTGCAGAACAGATGCTGAAAGCGGCTCCCAAAATGGGCACTTTACTTCAGGTGCTGCCACACGGAGCATCGCCATGTCCACAGCTCTCTGCTGACCGACTGCCTGCCATGAAGGACAACTCCTTGGGCAGTACCAAGTGCTGGAGGGTCTTGGGTTTTGCAGTCCAAGAGGATAGGGACTGGGTAACTTGTACCAGGAGCTGGTACCATGGCTCATGCCACCCTCCTCACTGCACTATGTCTTTATTTCCACAGCCGGAAAAAGCACCAAAGTAGGCAAAGCTGCAGATGTAATTCTGAGGGAGATCACAGCTGAAAATTCTATTTTTATTTAATACTAAGCAAATTTTTGATACGCCAAATGCTGAGGGAAACTTCCATCATTACCTTGTGTTAGCTGGGGAAGCCCAGGGAGAGAGGGATTCCTGCTGTGCTGATGTTCCCTCTACTTACTTCACTGTTTTCTTTTAGTTACTGAAATATAAGTACAAAGTGCTAGCACTTGTTCTCAAATGCCCTGAAACTAATTTCCTTGAAAGATATAACACCAAGTGTCTTCAGCTGGGCAGTGGGAATGCCTCCAGAAGGTGCTGTGGATGTGCTGGGGAAAAAAACCGCGGAGCAAAGAGGTTTTTTTCTCTGCAGGGCACTGGGGGTGGGAGGGTTTATAGCCCTCCCATCTCAGCCCCAAGCTGGCTTCTGACCTACTATTCAAACATTTCATCAGAGTATTTCTCTTACAGCTGTTATCTTTAGCAAATAAAACTCAGAGATGCGATATCACCTCTTGGTGATTAAGCAACTCCATTGACTCCCTGGCTAATGATTATCCGAGATCTTTAAGAGCATGGCTAAAGTTTAAACCCCGGAGGAGAGCAGGAGTTTGAGAGGACAGTGCTGGTACCACCTGACATGTCTCCTTCGTGCCTTGAATCCAGCCTCACGAAGCAGCCAACCACCCTCCTCCTGCTGGGCATCAGAGAATCATTTAGTTTGGAAAAGACCTGTAAGATCACTGAGCTGAACCATTAACCTAACTCTACCAGGTCCACTGCTAGACCGTGTCCCTAATGGGGATGGGGCACCTGGCAGTAGCTGTGGGACACAGGATGGTGGCAGACACTGAGCTGCTGGAAGTAGCTCGGCAGCAGTGACATGGCACTGGCAGCAGAAGGGTGCTGGGCTGGGCACCAGGGACAGGGCTGTGACCTCCAGCCTGGCTGGTTGCCTTTGCCACCTTCTCCTGCCACCCACACTGGTCAGTCTGGTGCCGCCTTTGCTTCCCTTGATTTATTCCCCTCATGAAAAACTCCCAGCGCTGCCTCTCTAATGTAAGGCAGCTTTATTCATTTCTTTTCTCTTCAAGCATTACCAGTTACTCCTTTCATCCTTCCTTGAAAAGAAAACTAAAAGCAGGGCTTCCAAGCAGAAGGAATTGTGTACTTAACGGCATCAGCTTGTCGAGGGAGCCAAATCCCATCTCCCAGCTGATGCATCACACCCGATGTAAGTCCGGTCTGACAGCACAGGCAGTGCTGGCGGGGGTTTGCTCTGTGTGCCAGGGCACTCCCTGCTCTGTCACTTACTGTCCTGTGATCCCTCTGACGCTCTTATCCTGTAGCCAGCAAGCCTGACTTGTGCAACAGCAGGCAAGACAAAGCCTCTCACACTCCCTTTTGGATTGGAACCCCAGAGAGGCACTGTCTAAATAATAGATCTGGTAAAGGAAAGCTTCCTTGTCATCCCGTCCTACCTTTGTTTAGATCCTGCAAGCAAGACGTGGGAGAGCTGAAGTACAGATCCATATGAATATTTAATTTTCCATAGTCCTGGTAACTTGAAGAGGGGCTATTCCCCCTCACTACCCTTCTTCACTGGAATAACATATTTTTCCCCTGAAACAAACCAAACCGTATCTGTTCGGGGTTCTGTGTGAGGTTTTTCAGGCATCTCTGAAAACAAATAAGCAAATTAGACGAAGTGTCAGATGGGTAAAAGTGGGGTTGCCCCAATAAATGCCCCAAATACCTTTTTCTGGGTTAAATACCACTTTTATGGGTGGTATTAGTAGTTGAGCTTCCTGCACTTGGAGTAACAGCTGTCAGCTGGGGCAGACAAAGCCCAGACTACCGCAGGTAAACAGCTGGAGCAGATCTTGAGGATGTGTGCTGAACAAGGGGTGGAGGATCATTCCCACACTCCTGGCCTTTGAATTAATGAGCTTTTAAGTATTTGATACCATGCAAACAAGTCCAAGCAGAGTGACCTCACAGCATCCTTGAAGCCGTTAGTTAGGATTCTGTATCAAAGAAAGGGGAGATGGGATGGAACTGAACACGGGTCTGTCACATGAAAATTTCCCTTACAACTTAAATGGAGGCAACCACCATCATAAACGCTGTGAAGTTTTCTGGCTCACTCTGCTCATGTTACTTCATAAGATCAGTTGAAAATATTTGTGAGGCATTCAGAATCAATATTTTTAAAAAATATACAGTTAGGAAGAAAAAATCTTATCTGCCTTCAAATCCTCACCCCTTCCCATTGTGTTCTTTCAAATAGAAGAAAATTTCAGTGAACTGGTTTAAAATTAAAAGAAGACATAAGGACCTTGCACCTGTTGAGCATAACACAGGATCAGAAGCTAGGCAAGCATCCACAGTAAAACTGGACTTGTAAATTAATCCAGGTCGGTATAGAAGTACACTTAGTAGTTCAAGGATTAAGGAAGTCTTTTAAAGAAGATATTTAAGCAAATGTTCTGCTAAAAAAATCCTGAGCATTCAAGGCCTCCACAAATCCACATACAAGAGATATTTGAGTGTATTATTTTCCAAAGATCTCACCATTTTGTTGTGATCCCCTTCCTACAAATCCCACTGGTAACTTCTCGTGCAGTCTGGCATCCCACTGCACTGGTTTTGGCTGGGATAGAGTTAATTTTCTTCATAGTAGTTCCTACAGTGCTACGTTTTGGATTTGCGACCAGGACAGTGTTGATGACATAGGGATGCGTCAGTTCCTGCTGAGCAGTGCCAGCACCGCCTCAAGGCCCTTTCTGCTGCTCTCATTGCCCTGCCAGCCAGCGGGCTGGGGGTGGACACAGCCAGGACACTGCAGCCACAGTGCAAAACCCTAAAGGAAGGTCAGAGCACGGTGCTGTTTTACAGTGTCTTTGCTTATGTTCAGATAGTAACCCAGCCAGGTTCTTCACTGAGAAGGTGTATTCTGCCCTATGACAAAACAAGAAGAATCGTTTGGAAGCACCGGAATGGAACAGAAACATTCTTGCTGTGAGGAGCAAGAAAACGATTTGAAGTCGGAAGCTCCAGAGCGGTGGGGTTCTGCCGTA
This sequence comes from Eurystomus gularis, assembly GCA_013400335.1. Taxonomy (NCBI): domain Eukaryota; kingdom Metazoa; phylum Chordata; class Aves; order Coraciiformes; family Coraciidae; genus Eurystomus; species Eurystomus gularis. The sequence continues at coordinate 39,062 of VZZY01019567.1, read as the reverse complement.
AACACAATCTTAGGTTCCCGAAAGCTGATTTATTGCATCGGCTGAAATTTGGGATTAGCAGAAAAGGACAATGTGACACCATATGTGGCGGAGTAGAAGAAGGAGGGAAGCTGTTAACGTCTAAAATTGTTTCTGAAAGAGAACGTGCTGAACATACTGCTGGGTCTGAGCTTACAAAATTATGTATTAGAGAGAAATAATCTACGAGGAACATTTGCTGCACTGGAAGGAGTTTGTAACACAAATAAATTAGCAGTTAGTACCACCAGGGCTCATTTCAGAGAGAGCCCCTCTTGGAAAGCCCTGCCCCTCAGATAACCCTTCTTGGTTTCTCTCCCACGTCTACCTTGTCCTGCAGTGCTCTACAGCCAGCTGGAGGGATCAGCAGGAATGGAAGCCCTCCACTGCCCCGGCAGGTGCCGTGTTTTTTGGTTTAGAGGGGCGGGAGTCTGACAGCATCTGACCTGAGCATGTTAAGTTTGTTTGTGGAGCATTAGGAAGGAAATCCAGGCTTTCAAAGGGAGGGGAAATCTGCCTTCAGCAGGTTTGTTGGGTTTTTTATTTATTTATTTACCTTAGCGACAGAATGATATTTAGTTTTTTACGGCTGGCTCTGCCTGCCATAACAGATAAGCTTCTGCATCACAGCGACAGAAGAATGGCAGGCGTTTTCCCCAGTGGGGTTGAAAAGAGAATCGGTTTATTATCTTTATTACCAACAGATGGCAGCTGCTCCCTTTGTCAGATCTCTAAAATAAGACGTTCTCTGGCAACCTAGTAATGCTTTCCTGTTCTCAAAGGATGGATCCCTCAACAAACACTTATGGCATTTTCTTTCAGAAGTTTTGACACATTTTGTAATGAAAAGAAAAACAATATTCAAGCCGATTAATAGAACTGAAGCTGACAAAAGGTGCCCTGGGGGAGCAGTAAGTTTTAGTTTTGGTCTTACCACTGAGTGATGCTGGAGCAATCTCTAGCAGCACCTCTCCATCCCCCTTTCCTTCACTCCTCTTCCTCTCAACTCTCATGCTTTTAACCAGAGGCAGCTCTACCGGAGTGCTGGACTCGTGCAGGGGATGAGTCAAGTTACGAGAAGGAAGCAGGAAGACATCCCAGTAGCCCAGTTCACTGTGTGGTGGTTTCTGTATGACTGTCACCCTGAATCAAAAGGAACAACAGACTTAGAAAAGAGATCTATTGTGGAAATACTTTTTTTTTTAACAGCAAAAAGGAAGAAGGGATTGAGAAATTTACTCAAAACAGCACAGGATGTCCCCTCCCACAGAAACAAAGTCTTGTTATCTGCTATGCAACACCGCGGGGGGTTTTGCCCCTGTTTTTTTTTCCTCCTTGCTTTGCAGGTTTTCCACAGAAAGCAGTTTTTCTTCTGTCAGTGCTTCTTCCTTTTGTGGTCTATCCTTTCCATCCTGCTATGCTAGAAGAGTCATTAGAGGAGACTAGACCAGATGTAAGATCAATACTAGACCCTATTTGCCACAAAGGTACTATTATGTTTGCTTCATCAGGGGTCACTTGGAAGTTTCATCAGCATCTAGGCAATGGCACCATGAGAGTGTCCAGCAATTCCTTTGCCTTCTGAGCAGAGCTCAGCCTGAGATGACAGGCAAGTGTAATTAGAACAGGAGTTGCTACATTAATCACAGCAGTCATATAGGGAACTGCACGTAATTACAAGGTCAGGGACAAATTAGTTGCCCCGTCACAACTAGATATCCTGGTAAACAGCAAGGCTGGCATAGTCTTAGTCATTTGCTTTTCATGGGTGCAAGGACTTCAGTTTTGTAACTCTGGTCAAAGATGGAGCTTAGACTGCAGGTGACTAATCACAAAAACACTAAGGATGTCTGTAGGACTGAAAAGAGCATGCTCTCTATTTTTGAAAGGTCTTTTTTTTATTCCTTCCAGAATGAGTTCAGATGAAGGGCCCTACCTGACCTCAGGCAAAACTTTTTCTTTTTTCTTTTCCAAAAGCAGATTGCCCATGGGGACAGCAATCAATAGCAGAGGCTGTGCATATCACTGCTCAGAAGTACACGCTGGTCCCTCCGCCTCCTTGCTTCTCTGCCTTCTCTCCCAGGCCCTTACTTCTGGAGTAGTTCCTGGGCAGCAATGCTGTAATTAAGTCAATGCTACCCAGACAGACTGAGATCCCAAAAACCTGTGTCTCAGAGCTGAAGATCCAAATGGACTTAGATGGGAAGGAAAGAAAGGGAGCAACCTCCTGTCCTCATCTGAAACAAAATTGCCACAAGGATGAAGAGAAATCAAAACCAGTTATCTTCTCTGAGTCTGAAGAAGACCCAGAACATATGTGGGAAAAGTCTCTTCTGGTATGGGAACTGCAAAATAAATGTTTCCTTGTGTTTGATGAGCCAAATTAGGACATCCCAGCAAGGGGAGTTCCATGTTTGGACCCACTACTCTAGTCACTAGCTACCCTGACGTGGCTGCTGAGCTAAAACCGATATTAGCAAACACAGTGTCCTGTTCAAAAATAGCACAGTTACCTCCAAAAAGAAATTACATTCAAAGCTAAGGCAGAGGGGGGTGACACAATTACACAGGCTTTGCTTAAAAGAGGACAGTGCATACTTACACCTTCTAAACTTTAAAATTTAAAACAAACAAAACACCCCAAATGTCTCCTTCGCAAGGGGTTCTGTAAAGCAGGTTGTTCATCAGACACATGGCCTGGGGTAGGCACATGAGCAGCACGTTTAATGTCAGCTACAGTTTAAAACACAGAGACTGGCCCAGAAAATAGTATTTCAGCCTTGTTTTTTCTTGAGTTACTGCTTCCTTGACAGACTCCGGCACAAAAGACATTGAAAATCCCAGTCTTCTAGGAAGCAAGTGTATTGAACAGTCCACAGAATCACACTGCTGTACGTTGCTACTTTGTGTTCCTGTGTTTTATTTGCATGAGAGTCCATGTCCATCACCTCCTGAAAGCGCATCCTTTTGCCTTCCTCTCTCCCTCCGCACATCCTTCCCTTCTGGTGTTTTTGCAGCTCTTGTTTCTCGCCATCCCTCCAAGCCAATCCAACCTTTTACTTCCCGTTTACCCAAGCAATTCTCCTTCCCTTCCCTGGTCTTATCAACTGTTCAGCTCACATTTCTTCCTCCCCCTCACTCTCAGGGATGGATCCCTGCACAACTCTGCCCTTCTTTCCGCCTCCTCCTCCTTGCGTGGCTCTCCTTGGTGCAGCTTCTCTACTTCACATAATCTACACCAATTTTTTTTTACTTACATGAGGAGACCTTTGCTCCTTATACTTCTGTGAATGCCCATGCTGGGTATGACTATGCTCTCCTCCCAGCTGACAAACTACACCTCCTTCCCAGTCAGTTGTGCTGTTCCCTGATTTTTCCATGCCCTTTTCACTGGTTCCCTCTCAAACCCTTCTCTAAGCAGCTTCTGCCAGAGATTCACCTCTAACATTTAACAATTACCTTGGCCACTCAGGTTTGTTTCTTCCTCCACTTTCTGAAGCTGCTCGACCACTTCTGCTTGAGAGAATGGAGCCGCGTTGTCTGGGAAAAGGGAAAAAGAAATGGGGAATTTCTCGATGAAATAAGCAAATGGGCAACCTCTGAATGATGTGAACTCTCTGAACTGTTTTATACACTCTCTCCTGCTTTCTCCCAAAACAGAACATTCAGAAGGACTAAGGTAGGACTTTAGTTTCTGAGACCTCCTTAAGAGCAGAGACCCTCAGGGTACCCTAGCAGGCAGAGCCACGCCAGGGCACAGAGGCTGAGTGTGGAAAGGGAGGTCCAGTGGTCCAGGATCCTGAACAGCCCCAGAGGAGAACAGACCTATGGGAAGGTGAGGGTGGGTAGGAGCACAGCAGCTAAAAATCAGTTCTCAAGTAAGCAACCAAAATGCACAAAAGCACTGAATAGAGGTTTCTGTTAATCTGTGATCCGATAATCTTCTTTCGTTGCCACGTAGCAACAGAATTGCAAACTGAAGATGGAAAAGCCAGGGTGACTTAAAATTCTTCTCTTTGCTGAGCAGAGAGGAGAAAAGGTCCCTCCCTGGGCAGGCAGAACAGGTTTTCCAGGTACTGGCTGTATTGTGCCTTTCAGCACTGTTATGCAGACATCTGAATTTCATGTTGCCCAAAGTCCAGCTCAGACGGGCAAATAAAATTGTTTATAAGAATTAGCAAACTTTACTCACAGAAACACAGGATTAATCCAAACAAATACATCCAGAGACTAAGGTCATACGTCGTAAGCAGGAGGAATGTGGAAGAAAGGACTGGTGGGCCAAAACTGCTGCACTGGAAATTACTCTTAACTGGTGGTTAAAAACAACAGCCATCACACCTCTTGGGGGACCCACCATGCCACAGAGATGCTCAGAGAATGCTGCAGGAGGGTGTTATCCTACTGCAACAATCCCTACCCAGAGCCACTGGCCTTCATCATCCTTTTAGAGAAACCCTGCACCCATCAGAGCGCCAGCCTAACTCAGCTCTCCACTAGGTTCAGCTATTTTCGTGAACATCACAACAAGTGTTAGATTCAGGTGCTCTTTACAGCTCAGCTTCTTTTTTTCCATCTCCTTCTTACCTTTTCTTTTTCCTCCTTCTTCTTCTCTTCTTCTCTTCTTTTCCTCTCCTGTGCTTTTGTCTAAAGAGTCCGGAGCAGCCAGAGAAGCCATCATCTTTTGCAATGTGGCTGTGATTCTGGGGGCAGAGAGGCAGCTAAAAGACATGCTCTAAGCTGCCCAACAGTCAGGCTCAGTGCATCTCAGAGCAGCTGGTAAGACTTCACGTCCTGCTTGTCATTCAGCAGATTCTCCCCCATAGTCCAGCTCGAATGCTTCTTTCTTTGCATATGTCATGATCTTCAGAGACAAGACTCAAGCAACAACAGCTTCCTCCCACCTTGACCAATTTGTCCCCTGCACCATGGAAGGGATGGGCTCCCATCCCAGTGGTGCTGCCCAGCAGCAGAGGAGAGAGGGAGGTATTCCAGCCAAAGGGCAACAGACCCAACGGTGCTGTTAAAATGGAACTTTAATTTAATATTTACATTTTAAAAGGATTAACTTTGTTTTGCTGGCTTTGTTTATCTTCAGCCAAGGACATGGCTTTTTTTTTTATTTTTACAGTGAAGTTTTTCTCTGAAACTGAGCAGCCGAGACCAGCCTACGCCAGACCCATGAACCCTGTTTAACAGAGTCACTTTGTACCATGACATGACTCTGCTTCAGGTTGCTGGAGCCACTTATTCCCAGGCCAAACCAACCATGGTGGCACCGGCCTGGCCAAGGGGGCTGCAGAGCTCCATGACCACCGGGTGCCCAGCCAGAGGGAAGAGATCCCTCAGGAAGGAGCTGACAGGCAGGTGAACGGGAAGGGCAGAATAGGACACTCTGCTACCTCTCCTCTAAGGTTTTGGGTAGTTGGGTGAAAGGAACAACCGAAGGAGTTCTGATTTTCAAAAGAAGCCAGGAGGTGGTTTTTCAAAGCAATCACACCCGTGTTGGTAGATGCTACCAGGACCTCTACCGGAAACAACCCGCTCTCCACAAGCCAGTTGTGTGTATGCAGCATGCAGTTGTGCTTGCCACTTCAGGCAGAGTGGGGAAAGTCTCATAAGCTTTGTATAGCTCAGTGATTTCATGCACTGAGTTTTCCCCAACTTCTGCGTGCCAACCCTGGGTTTAAAGAGAGAAAAAAAAAAGACAAATTGCTCAACAGAAAGAAGTGTGACTAGCAATTACACACTTTTCCTGCTATTTACAGCCTTCCTCACATAATGGTACAAAAGAAGGAGCAAAATTAGTATGTGTTCCTCTTTCAATGTGACTTTTCATACCTTGCAGAGGAACTTCAATGGAGCCGTCAAGCTGATACTAATAAAAGATGTACAATTCTGTCTACAGTCAAATATTCCCCAGATAACAGTCGTGGGCTGGAGTTATTTGCTGATTTTGCCCATCTGAGTCTATGCCTCTTTCATCATTTCTCAAAGACTAAAATGCCTACTTGCCAAGCATCATCTTTAAAGGAAAAGCTAAAATTTACTTTTTTCCTGTCACCAGGAGCCCGGTAGCTAACGATGTCAAGCTCATGGGAAATCATCAGTACAAAGTAACAGCCAACAGTGTAGAGAAGTCCGATATTGAGGTCAGATGGAATCTTTTAAATTGCTTGAAGAAAAGCAGAATAAAGAAAAACATCCAGAGCCCATAGGTATTTTGTCCTCTACTGGGGGAGAACGCTAATTAGCAAGGGTGGATAAGGATTTTGATCTGACATTTCAAAGCATTTTGAGGGATCCAGACAAGAACTCGTCTGTTTGGCCATGCCTGAGCTAGTTCAGGCAGTTCGTGAACATGCCGTGTGGTAACTGTTCTCCTAGGTGTGGACAAGCTGCTAGCTTCGGTGCCTCCTCCGGACTGCATGAAAGGGGATTAAAATTCCTTTGGAACACACTTAGAGGGAAAATTACAGAGGGGAAGAGGATTAAGTGAATTTAGTTTACCAGTACATATTTCCCTAAGCTGGTTTCCAGTGGTTCCAATATTATGGGCTGTGATGCAGTACTAGGAAGACACAGGATGCTGTGCACTGCATTGTGTAGTAGCAAAGGGACTGTAAGGCTGCCCTGCAAACATGGAAGGCACGACCTGGCAGATGTCTTTGGGCAGGAGGCCTCATGTGCCCCCAGATCAGCTCTGCATGAACGCTGGGGTGATGAGGAACAGGAGCGGTCCATGAGCTCTGGTCTGGGAACTGCTGTTAGAAGGGCCAGTACAAAAATCACAGTTCATGCTATAAGGACTCCAGAGTTTCTTGGATTTAGTTTAGTCAAGCAACACTGAATTCCTCAGATATTTGAAAAGCCCAGACTCGACCTCTGAAGGAAAAAATGTCCCGAAAGGCAGCCCTACTAATAGCTTGGAATCTCTACAAGCAAGGAAAATTAGCCTTCATAGAAAGCTGCTTGAGATCTCCACATCCCAAGACAGTGAGCAGTGAGAATAACTCCCCAATAGCTCCACGCTCATCCAGCACTGTGGATCACTCCACTTGCACAGTGTTTTTTTACACAATATTTAAAATAACTATGTGGACTCCATCTTTTTAAAACAAGCTTTTGTCATCAGGAACTCAAACTTCCTACCCATTTGACTTGAGTACAGGTTACATCTTTTTTCCTAACTACAGGAGAGATCCGACTGGTTGCTGTCAGCCAGCTACTGTTCAACCCCCTGGACACTACGTACTGCATGGCACACAGAGAAACTGCTGGATAAGGTGGTAGTTGTTCTTCTTGGGTTTGTCCTAAACTCACAGCAGGCCTCTGCTCCATTGTTGTGACTGATAAAGCATCCCTGGATGCAGAGCAAGCCCTGAACAGTCTCATATACCCGTATGTTCATGTGCCCATATACCATTCAGACCAAGAAAGAGAAGCTGTATGCTCCTCAGGAAGAACATACACAGATGCAGGGCAGGGATAAAATGCATACCCCAACTGCAAAAAGCAGGTTTTATAGTATCTGTGATGGTAGATGTTGAATGGTGGCATAAGGGCCATACACACAGCAAAGCTGTAGCCTCAGCTGATACATATTTTGGTTTTGCACTACAAAAGGTGTCCTGAACCTGGTTCAGAGACAGCGAGCAAATAAACTGCTAACTTTATCCTCAGCAAGTGTTGCACTGAACTATTCACGAGCCTGCACTTTATAAACGTGAGCATGTACCTGTTATGTGATTAGAATTCTGCTTCCCAGCTTAGCTGGCAGTAGGTAAAAGGGGGTTATAACCACAGAGGCTTAATGCACATGCTGTCTTTGATCATCCATTTAAAGCAGCAGCCTGTGTTTGCATTTGTGGAAGGCAGACAGCGCTTCATACAGAATGCATACTGCAGGGTTTGTGTATCTACATTCATGAAAACATACGCAAACTTGGCTTTCCCTTACAAGATACCAAGTCGTGACTGCCAGTGAGCCTCGTGTTGACTCAAGTAGCCCACAGCGTTTCAAAGTGCACAAATTAGTTTTGTCCCACGTAGCACAAAACTAGCTTGATTTACTGGCAGCGTGGTGAGAAGCACTCGGAATCTCAGAGCCACTCGTATTTCTTACAGGACGCCTTCACCACATATTTCCCGCTTTGCTCGCAGAGTTAGCTTTCGCATCTGCTACAGGTATAACCAGTAACAGATTTTGGCTCAGGTAAGCTTGTCTGAGAGCAGTGGCCAGTCTACAATAGCTAGTAACTCTTCTGCTTACCAGTCACATGCTTGCTGGTTCCCCAGCACAGAAGTGTCCAGCCATCCTTCAACAGCTCTCCTCCTTGAAATGCTGTAGCATACATTGTTCTTGCTCTTAGAAGTTGAGGAAGAGCAAAAAGAGAAAAAAAGGAAATCCAGATGTTGTTACTGTATTGTACATAAGGGGCATAATCTGCACTGTCCTGCCCTTTTGAGATACCTTCTTCTTTCTGTCCCTTAAAAGCTACAAGGTTGTCTCCTCTCAGATCCATTTTCATGTGGTACGTGGTTGTTTTTGCTAGACCAGTGACACTGGTAAATGTACTTGGAAGCTGATGCGAAAGTTCAGTGAAGCTCCTGGTAGATAAAGGAACACTGTTTATGAGATAAAATTATTAGTACAGCATTCCTCAGAGCTTTTGGCAGGAAGCAGGTTCAATTAATAAAAAGAAAGGCATAGATGTGTGACTGTCACTGTAACTTGGTGGCTTCCCGCTCAACAGCGTGCCCAGTGGATTTTATTCCAGGGCAACAGTTCACATCCAAGCTGCATCCCCACGAGTTAACGTGGTGATCTAGGTATACTGATGTCCACTAAGGAAAGAACTGAGTCATTTAAATGGCATCATAGGATGATTAGCCATTAACCGATGACTAATTTGGCCCTGTGCAAATTTGAAGAAGCTTTGGAAGAGACTACCCAGGTGGCCCTGCATGCTAGAAAAACAGGCATTTCCACACCTATCTGTATTCAGGAACCAGAATGAAGTGCCTTAGACTCAGCGTTTTACAATCTGGAACGGCAAGATGCTGAGCAAAGTACAACGCTGCAATAGCTTTAGCAAATATATATATAGTCTAAGAAAAGATTATAATTTAACTCTACAGAATCTTTTTAAGGGTCGCAATAGCTAGGGGAGGATGTTCACTGTCATGCCTGATCTAATTACTCATTTGACATCTGCAGTCCACTGGGAATAAATTGAGAATTTATGGAGATTCCCTCAAAAAAATGTCAAACGCTCCCAAAAGAGCTGAGCCAAGACTCTGTGAAAACAGTGGCTTCTGTTAATGTTTTGTGCTGTCAGAAACACCTGCATCATCTTGCAGATTTACTGTGTACCTCTTATCGTAAGAAAGGGACAAAAAAATAGATTTATAACCAGAACTGTCTAATAATTTTGCTAACAAAGAAACGGACTTTTAAAAACTTTGATCTCATGGCAAGCTCCAAGCATCTTTCCGCAATAAGAAAGGTTAAGGCATCGGGGCTGGCACAAGGTTATTCAGTTAGATTTGCTGTTAAATTGATTTGGGTTTGGGGTTTTTTTTTGCAATCGCTTGTCTAGACTGAGGGATGAATACATATTAAAGTTGAAGAACAGAAGTTTGCTTTAGAGGGATCACAAGGACTAGAGGGGTAGCTAATGAGTAGTGCCTCGTAGTGATCAGTGCCCAGTGACCTTGGAGTTTAAACACTTCAAAGCAGAAGCCTGCTGAGATGAGCAGATGCCAGGTGAATACACATAATATGAATGCCCCAAAGCAGCAACCACCTATTTAGATGTTTCTTTTTAGGGACTTTGGGCTATGTCCCAGGATGCTTCTTGGATATAACCTTGACATGATAAAAAACTGTGATTTTTATACTTGAAGCCCAAACCAACCTATCTGTCTTCCAAATTGTTTGTTAACAGTTTACACCTCCTCGCCTTCAAGGTAACTGGATGGTATATAGGATACAAGATAAGCATGATTTTCTTATTTTTTTGTTTAAATCTGTAGTGTTTCCTTACTTCCCATTAAAACAGCCAGTGCTTGTCCTATGAACAAAGAAATCCGAGAATGATCATTAAAACTCTAAATACAAACATATTCCTCATAGAAAATGAAAATGGGCAGCAATGTGACAAATATGCCCGTACCACACACACCTGAAATGCCACTATTTTCTTATGCAATTCTTTACAAATTGAAATCCAAGCTCAAATATGAACCTCCCTGAGCACATTTTTTAATTAGAAAAGTATTATCCTTGGCTTTGCAGGGAGGGAGAATGTTGCCTAATTAGCAAATAGTGAAATCAACAGCAAATCTCCCACTGGCTTCAGCAGCTACTGTTCTGAGCCCTTGCTGATACGCCAGAGCTCTGCCACAGCAACTCAGTGGCAGACACTTGGAGTAAAACTCAGAAAGTTCTCGACTCCAGCTCAGAAAATTCAGGCAAACTTCTTTAAGAGTAAATCTCAGGTCTTTTCCTGTAAGTCCCTATGGAATGTTACTCCAGAAAAGTGAAAGAAATTGTCACATTCATTTCTCTACACTATAGAAAGGACTACTTCAGAGCTCAGGAATTCATTAATTCTTTGGAAAGGCCTAGGGAAATCCATCCAGATTACTGCAAGGCTTACCATCTATCAACCCCTTTCACTCCAGTGTCACAGGAGTAGCTTACAGGGTCTTATGGTCAAAGTCAGATATTCCAGCCTGTCTGAGTGCTTTGTCATGTAGAAGCAGTTGGCTTTCTAAATAAAATCAAGTAGAAGGGAATGGAGCAGAGAGTAAGGAGCTTATCTGTGTAAAACAAGCATAAGTGTGTGAGACTACATGGAAGAGAGAGACAGATACTGCAGCACAGTTGGGAAAATCCTTGACATAAACAAGAGTATTAGCAGGACATGTTTGTTCTTGACTGGAACATTGCTATGCTTCCAAGCAGGGAACATGCTTTCATTAAAAAAAGGCATTAATTCTAATTCTTCAGAGACAAACTTCAACTGATTTGGAATTAAGATAAGCCTTAAAGCATTTACATATTTGAGGATTATCTAAATTTTTCCATAACTGGAGGTCTCACACTTCTCGGCTTCCATAAGGCTGAGGCTACTGTGCACACCAAGGACTCTGCCTTTCTCTTCTCTGGCCCCCCAGTCACCCCGTGTGCTGGGTCATCGCCCCTTCTTCTGGGTTTTGTGTGTCCCCTAGTCCCCACATGGCTTCATGCTACCCCTGTATTAGCTATATAACCCTACTATTTCTTCCACATCAGGAATCCTAAATATATCTTTCTGAGGGGTGTTCAGTGACTCCATTTACTCCTTTCTTACAGGAAGGCTTTTACGCTACTCCTCCATGGTAAGGCTCCGCGTTGCACCGCTTTCCCTGTGGCACGTATCCTGCTAGCGGTCTCTGGGAGCTGCCCTGTTCCCTGCTCTTCAAGGAGGCTTCCCTACTCCTTCAGAAGGCTTAGCGTTCCCCAACCACGCTTGTTCCTCAATGCTCAGCCTCTTTTAATTTCACTTGAGCATATTTTTTTAATCTGGGATAAGTTATTCCGTTTATAAGCCTCAGACTGCCATTGCACAGAAAGGGCTTAACAGCCACAGACAAACAGCTATCAGCACTTGTTGGCTGCTCAGCGGTTTCCCATCCCCTTTCTCCTTTTCTCTCCCACAATCACGTTTCGATTCTCCCCAAAGGCAGTAAAAACCAATTTACTGAGGTTGGTACATTCTGTACCATTTGAGAAGCCAATTGGATGCAAATGTAAAAAACACTGCCAGTATCAAGCAAACCCAATCAAGATGATGGTGGCTGTAGAACCACTGTGTCCTTCTCCATTTAAAAACCAGCCAAGCAGGAGCCCTTTCCATCACCTGGTTTCATCTTTTCTTTTGCCTCCAAACAGATACCTTTTTCTTTCAGTGAATACGCTGCTCATCATTCTTTTCAGCCAGCTATTTCCAATGCCTGAGCCTTCCCATAGCTTCTACAGAAAGCATTAGCATACTGTGCTTATAATTTGAGGCTGACAATGGGAGGAGGAAGATCTACCTAGCATCACTTTCACTAGGCTATAGTAATTTTAAGTTAGGCTCACACGGGGTTTTAATAGAATTCTATATAAATTCTAGATGCTTTATGGCCTTCCAGATCAGAGCAATAATACAGGCTTTTTTTTTTTTAACCTCACAAAGTCCGCTCCTATTTTAGAACTTACAGCAATAACCAAGTTATCTGCAAAATGTGTGACTGGAGATTCATGAACTCACAAAGATCAATTTCCCTTCAGAATGGTGCCCCTGTGAATCATCAAAGGATCCCTTTCTAGGCTATACAGGGGATGGGGAGAGTCGAAAAAAACAGTAAATGAAGAACATGGGGGGAAAAAAAATCATGTTTCAGGTTAGAATTTCCCATGCTTTTTATTCACCAGCTGCCAAAAAGTCAATGCTATAAAAGAGGAAAGTAAAATAGACAATATGGGCAGCTGAAATGTAGCATCCCTGTAGACCGGATTTTTCAGAAACTGCTACCTTGCAGGAAAACCTAGGAAAAATAATTAATTTTTTGAAGTTATTCTCCCATTGGAGAGCAATTTCAGGTGCTAATATCATTGCTCCTTGGCATTATTTCCTTGCAGAACCGATAGCAAATGAGAGGACAGTCTACTTGCACTGGAATACAGACAATTTTTCTTCCTGCCATACAAAGCTTTACTGTGTCAGAGAAACGAGAGCAAAATAGCGAAGTAAATTGTTGATGTACAGAATCTAAGAGCAGTATATTATGACTCCAAGCTCTGCATACATCCCACAAGCACGATTGTAGCACGATTTGCTACTGCCGGGCACCTTGCACTGACTTTCATGTGCGTGCAAAATGAGCGTAGAACCTACGTATCAGCCTGCTTTGCTGTAAGTACAAAGGGCACTTTGATCTCAGTCCAGGAGATACTGTAATATAGATTTTTTCCAAAAAAAACCTTTGCCTAAAGAGAATAACTGCACAAAGCAGCCTGAAGGCATGAAAACCACTGGGATATACCATCTGTGACTTCTCTCCAAGACCTTCATCATAATGCTGTTCAGGTTAAGTGGCAAAACTGCTTTTTGTTAGAATACTGTGAAATCAGTAAAGATTTAAGTGCACCAGCTCCCCTAGACTCGGGGTTGTGTAGGACATGGGGAAAAGGAAATGCCAGAGGGCAGTTTCTTTCTTTCTGAACTAGCACAGAGTGCACTATGGACAATTTTTATGTGATGCAGCTGGAGAAACCCCACTATCCCATCCCTACTGCCCCAGTTGACATTTCTCCCTTCCAATTTAGGTTGGGGCTGAGTCAACCCACGAAAAATCTTTTACCTAAATATACATTTCAGAGCATAACAATAACAGTTCCAGTGTAACACGAGTTTGGCAGCAAGAATGTTAGCTAGATGTTAACCTAAGCTACCAGTTAATGCTAGTTGCCTGGGCTTCTTCTGGGGTACATGGAGCAAAAGAGGACTCATTTCCATTTTCTTAGACCTTTATCTTCCCAAGAGGACAAATCTGTCCAGGTCTCTTCCCAGTGACTAAGAAGAAACCTCAATATCTACCTGAAGATTCGGCAAGATGACTCCTTAGGAACTTCTGGCAGCATGTTGTCAGACCCTATTTAATTAAGTTTCAAAAGAAACATTGCTCCTTTTAAACAAGCAATGGAACTGCTTGGGAACCTGTCTCCCAGCACGGACCACTAGCACTGCTTGAGCTAGACAACAAACAAACTCCATCACCCGTACCGAGTCTGCATCTAACTGGTCTTCAGAAAGCATGGAATACATTGAGAAGAAACACAGAGCAGGCGTAGAGAAAGCATTGGGGCATTATAGTGCACAACCTGAGGGCGAGGTAAAGAACATCTCCTAGAACTGGTCGGACTTCTGGGCAAACAAAGGTCATTTACATTATTCTGTGGAGGGCTTTCTACGAGTCTAATCTCCCCAGGCAAGGGTCATGTTTGTGTCCGTTACTTATTCTCTTTGCTCTAGTGATCCTGCAGTCCTTCCATTGACTGCAATGGCAGTGCTATTCATGGACTGACTCTAGGATTGGATGGTTTACTAAGCAAATAATCAGAATCAGCAGATTTGGAGTCATATGGGCACCCAATAAGCAGCCTGTTTTGTTGTAGGATTGGGTATAAAATCCCAAATCCTCTCAGCCCCTAACTGCTGGCACCAAGGCTCACTAACAGCAAAGAGAATGGCCTCTCACTCTGTGCTCTTTGTTTTCTTAGCTGGACTGGTATTTTTCTCTGAAGCTGCACCACTGGTGAGTCCTCTTTTATTCGAACTCAGTCATTACAAGAATGATAATCTAGATTTTCTAGATGACTAACATCCTCCTCATCCATGAAATTCTGTAACCATTAGGCTTTGATGGAGTGTTATTTTACTATCATTTTTTAAGTAGCTTCTTCAGAATTCTTAAACTACTTTTTTTACCGTTTACCCATCTATTTTAGGATATTATGAAAGGATCCAGGAGGTGTGAGCTTTTATTTCTGTTTCTGTTAGTTCGTGACTTGCATCCCGTATCTTCACTATAGAGGTAGCTTCTTCACCAAACAAGTGGTTCTCTAAAGCACTAAAAATAGATTTTTGAAGTATGACTAAGGATTCCACACAGTATAATGAAGTTTAAGAAAAAAAAATATTCTTTCATCCCTAGGGATGTCATAGGTATTTCTTTGTTGGTTTCCTCGGCTAACATACTGTGCCTACACTTATAATAATTTGCAACCTCATTTAAAAAGTATACTTTATAGCACTTTCCCAGCGCAATATGCAACTCTAAATATTTATCAAGCAATCTGTGTGCGTGTAATAAAGGGACCAGTACCAAGCTCTTAAGATACTCTGCTTTAAGAAAAAAGATGCTTGCAAACTACCTTTGAATACCATTTGGCAAAGAACTTGCTTTTAATTCAACTTTAATTCTGCAGTAAGAACCCATCTTTTCTCTGAAAGAAGGTTTTTTGCAGGGCTGGTGAACAGCTCCTATACAACCTCTCCTGCTTTCCCCAAGGTCTCCCATGGTGCTGTTGATTCCAAATGCCCTCTGATGGTGAAAGTGCTGGATGCAGTCAGAGGAAGTCCTGCAGCTAACGTAGCTGTGAAAGTCTTTAAAAAGGCTGCAGATGGAAGCTGGCAGGACTTTGCTACTGGGTAAGTTATGCGGTCTTACGGAGCCATTTTCAAGGTGCCTCGGGCAAATAATTGAGAAATAAAGGAAATGGAGCTCTGATCAAAAAAGCAGCATCTAATAACACCATCACTGTTAACAGCACACGTATTCCGGTCTAAAATCCATCAGATTCAAGTGGAACTTATCCACGACTGAAATACATATTAATTGCAAAAATATGTTGAGATGCTCAACTTACCTTTGTAGAGGGAATAGGTTTAGTAGTAAATTTTCTCCTAGCTTCAGTCCTATCTTTCCTTTCTATAAAAAGAAAAAAAAAAGCCTATTTACCCAGTTTTTGTGGGTAATCCAGACTAACGCACTATCTTCATATGCAATAGATACAGAGCTTTACTTGCAGCAGGCATGTACAAAATCCTCTCTGTGAGCTTTGTCTCTACACATGCAGATGACAAAAGCATTTGTCACCTTCTCTTGTGTAACAAATGTGCTGGTTAGAAGAAACTCCTTGACCAGAAAGTTTTAAAGAGTCCCATTGTAACAGAACAGAGAAGCACAATCTCAGCAGTTGTTTGTGGTCATTTCTATAGAGCCGCACGGCTTTGGCTAGAATGGCAGCTTAATACTTACAAAGCACCCTCAGAACATGACTGAGGGGCAGGAAATAATACTATTATATTCAGTCTATGGGAAAAATAGGGGTAACGGAGGAACACAGTTGACTAAAATTCAACTAGGTGAGATATTCGGGCATTTAAGTTTCATTGGAACAACTCATTGAATCAGGTTTTTAAAGAAGTCAAGAGAAATCTCTAGTAACAGCAGGATATTCAAGCACAGAATGGCAAGCACGAGCACGGACAGGACCCACCAGAGCATCCATCTGCCTTTTACTAGGATTTTTATAGCATGATTTACATGACAGCTGCAGAAAAAAGGAGAAGACTACAAGGAGAGACACCTTTCTCTCCATCTGAAGGGTTTCTCTTTATAAAATTCAAACAAAAGATTGCTTTTCCCCATTGAAAAGGAACAAGAAAGGTTAAGAGATTGGAGAAACAAACACCCCCAAATGCTGAGTGTTAATCTAGGAACAAATGACTCTCCGAATGGATTTATGTACTTTAACAGAGAAATCCCATGACTACATGACACATTGTTTTCAAGGAAAGCAGCGACAAGGATAATGTCATGTCCTTGGTGACTATTTCTGCCATTAATAGGAAACCCAGACTATTTAAAATGTTTCATCAAGTGCTCTTGAACATGAAACATAAAATACAATTTACAGAGGAATAAGATAAATGCAACATCAGTGTTAAATGCCCTCACTTTTTGGGCACAATAGTGTTTTCTTGTTCCATTTGCAATGTTCCTCTCAACAAGCCCAAGGAGACAAATCCTGCAGTTCTACTTAGCCAGCCTCTGTTGGTTGACACGCTAGGTCAGTACACCCCTGATAAAATTATATCACCACTTCTTAGATATAAACTAAGATTAACTCTAGGCAGCTGTGAAGCATTTTGTTAGGGGAAGGCAGCGGAGGAACATTAAACAATTTTTATTACAGGTAAAAATTTTCACCTTTCCCTTGACTTGCACCTGAACCAAGACTGCTTTCAGCAATACCACTGACTTTAGCTGATGACACTTGTTTGAACTACGTTCTCACACGTGATTGCAATTTGTTTCTTTTGGGAAAACCAGAGTTTCTCTGTGTTAAACCAGATGAAAAACTGGATGTAATCAAGGAACACAATCTCTAACTCCTCCCGTCAGGTTAATAATATTTTGAAGTTACAGTGCCTAGCAGATGCATATGGAAAAGTTACATTTTGGACAGATATCTATAGAAGTGGGGGTTCTAAAACTGTTTGTTTGTTTTTATTTTGTTAATACATTTTAGGGAATTAAGCAAATGCACCTAGCAACTTGTGAATCTAGAATAATACTATTTAAAAGGCAAGAAGGAAGTTAGCAGAGCAACAGCTGACTTTAATAAAGAGGCTTATTTCAAAATTCATCTAGCCAGAAAAACGCAAGAAGAGATAGCCTGAGCTGAGATGCACGCTGAGGAAGGCTTTAGGGCACAGAGACCTGGGGAAGTATGTGATTTGGGTTCCATATGAGCTCCTCCCATGACCAGCTTCACCTTCTCACTCCTTGTATGTTTTTGGAAATCTAGGTCTTATCACGTAATTCAAGAGTTGTATTCACCAAACAGTTCTCATGTGACCTATGTTGTAAATAATAAAGAAAAGACTGCAGCATATTTGAAGTGGTTCCCTTCACACTCCTTTTTTTAAGAAAACCTCCAAAATAATACTAGCTACTGCTGAGATACTTCCTCGGCAGTCTGCATCTGAGTGCAGTTTATCTCGATGCAGAATGTGTCCCAGGAGTTAACAAAAGTTATTGCACAGACTGTGGATTTAACCTGGTCACAACAGACAGCTAAGGTCCAGACAGTGAAAGGGAGGATCAGGATTGCAGTCTAGGCTGTAATAACTTAACTAATGGTTTGCTATTTTTTGTGCTGAAAAGCACAGCTTTTTAAATGTCACCATCCATCTTACAGTAGATGCTGGCAGTCCACATTCTGTTACGAATAAGCAACCGTACTGTATTTATTCCCCCACTCAGGTAGTGCTGTTCAGAAGGAATCACTTGGAGCATTTTGCTTACCAGGGCCAAATGCAGGGCGTCTTCTGCCTTGTCCTGTTCCCCTCCAGGCTCTGAATCACACATTGTCCTGGGGCTGTCAATGCAACAGGAATGCTGAAGGGTTTGCTTGTGAGACCACTTATATTGAATGGCTATCATTTAATAACTAAAATTAAGAAAATGCCAATAACTCCTGGTAGTGGGTGCAAGTCTTCAAGTGAACTCGTTTCCAGTTTCCCAAGTGTTCTTGATGGTTAACATCTGCAACTCTGGGTCAGCACCCATTTGAGAAAGCACCACTCGATGCATCCACACTTTTCTCAACCCAAAGCTTATTTGTTTGTTTATCTGAGCAAAGATTTTGAGGCAGACACCATTTTTCCTTTGGATTGGTTTGTGTCTAGATTATCCAACTTGTAAGCAGATGTATGTGAATCACCAACTTGTACTCAGAAAACTTCTGCAGCAGCTCAGCAATTCTGTTTCACGGGTTCAAGAACACTCACCAATGAATTCTTTGTCCGTCCACCTATTGTCTTTTGTTAAGGCCATATAGGTTAAGCCAGGAAGTAGTAAATAAACCGAAAGAAAACAGGAATGTACTCTTCACAAATTGCCTGTGAGCCACGTTGCAAACAGGGCTTAGATTCTCTGCCCAACCTGTATACAGCTGATTTCACTTGTATTGGACCAGGGAGACTTTTGTCAGTCTTCAAAGTGCTAAAGTTCAACTATAAGAAAATCTGAAGATTAGCACGGGATTTCCAATCCTCAATTTAAGCAAAAGCTCTGTCATTCAGACTTTTTTTCATTCACCACCATTAACCAAAGATGACAAATAAGATGGAGGCGGCAGTAGCTGGGAAAGAAAAGCTACTATAGCACAGCGGTCTCTGATGAGCAGCACGTCCCTGCTTTCTCCCCTCCTCCTCTTCCTCCTCAAGCTTTTTCTGCTTTCTGCCTAGACAGCTACCCTTTGCCACAAGAAGGGAAAGTTCCACTAGTTCTTCAAGGCTTTCTTCATTTCTCCTTCAACTATATCAAGTGGTTCTGAAGTACTTTAAATATCAAATAATTATTTTCAGGAGGAAAAAAAATGGTAGAAAAAATCAGAAATAAAATAAAAAGGAGGGAAAAGAGATAAATGGGCTTTATGATGTAAGTTTATAAATATTTCAGCAGCTGTCATACAAAGCTTGCTCCTTTTCAAACAAATAGAGTGAGATACCAGCTATATTTCCTTCTTGCTTCTAGACTTCATTCACCCACAGTTTTTTGTTACGAGCTGAGTACACAATCTCTCTGTGCTGGGAATTCCTATTGCTCATTTATATGCCACCCAGTGGAAGAGGCCCCTGCTCTTTGACCAAGGCATTATAATTCAAATTAATAAAATCTTGTGATGCTAAATTGCTTTTCCAAGACACCACCGCTCAGGGTCACATAAAAATGCATCAGTGTAGAGGGGTAAAACCTGTTGCCTCAGTGCTAATAACTAGAGAACAAAATAATTTTCCACTAAAATCTCTCATCTCTCTAATTATAATTTGATATTTGGCACCTTTGCCTTTCATTTTGACAATCCTTTTCCTAAGACACTCATATCTGGTTCCAGAGGGCACTTGGTACAAGTTAAATATGATATTAAAAACTTAATATACTTAACTACAATCCTTTCCATAGCAACAGCAATGACCAAAAAAGCCAGCCAGCTTTCATCTGCGATATATACGGGTGAGTTGGTAGCAAGGACAGGCTCTGCAGTACAGAAACACACTCCATAGGAGGAGGGAATTATTCCAAGTGATTAGAAACCATTCAATACAGAATGTAGCTCTGCAGCACCTCTGCTATTTAATATTCCATATCAACTGTTTCTTTTTAGCATCTAAAAGACAATATAAAATATTTATGTGTAGAAAATTGGGCTGTTCAGCCTGGAGAAGAGAAGGTTGTGGGGGGACCTTATAGCGACCTTCCAATACCTGAAAGGGGCCTATAAGAAGGCAGAAGGAGATCTGTTCTCGAGGGTCTGTAGCGACAGGACAAGGGATAATGGTTTTAAGCTGAAAAAGGGTAGATTTGGGTTAGGCATTAGCAACTAGTTCTTTAATATGAGGGTTGCTGATCACTGGAACAGGTTGCCCAGAGAGGTGGTGGAGGCCCCATCTCTGGAGTCACTAAACGTCAGGCTTGATGGGGCTCTGAGCAACCTGATCTAGTTGGAGGTGTCCCTGTAGGGGGACTGCACTAGATGACCTTTAGAGGTCCCTTCCAACCTAATACACTCTAAGATTCTGTATTTTTCCATTACAGGAAAACCACAGAATACGGGGAAGTCCATGAGCTCACAGCAGAAGAGCAGTTTGTAGAAGGAGTATACAGGGTTGAGTTTGACACCAGCTCTTACTGGAAGGGACTCGGGCTTTCTCCGTTCCATGAATATGCTGATGTAAGTATTTGCAAATATATCTAATAACTGTAACGGCATCAGCTGGAAAGAACAAATGCAGTCCTTTAATACTGAAGCAGCAGCATCATTCAATGAAATTGTTCACTGCCACGACGCTGGGCAAATAAAGCCAGTACATGGCTGGCTAAGCCAAAGTAAGCAGCCAACTTCCCTCCAAATACTGACACAGCTCTTCCAAAGTGGAACCGTACCCGTTCAGACCAGTAGGGACCATTGTTCAAAGACAGCTACACTATTCAAAAGTACACAGCGTTTAAAAAACAAACAAGAAAAAAAGAGACTGCTTTTATTGTTGCTGAAGGAATGTAGGGATTTGGAAACCCTAGTTCTATAGGAAATAAGCTATTCTTTAATCAGAGGCATTTCCCCCATATCAGTCACCTGAAAATCCCCGAATTCTGGTATGACCTGTAATTACAGGAAAAAATAATTCTTTCTGATGTGGATTTTTCTTTTAATGATGCTTAGTACTGAAATATGCAATAGAAAAAAAAAGCCATAAAAATATAAAGAAATCACCATAGTGGGAAAAGTTGGCTACTCCAGTTTCATAAGAAGAACAGCAATATACTCGTGTCTTTTGCCTCCCCTTGCTTTCAGCCCTACACTGATTTGTTGTGTGCTCTATTCTATCACATTTACTTAGCACTTCCACAAAATTTAATTTGCCATTAAATTTAAGTTTCCCTAAATTAAGTAGTCTGAAGTGACTACAGGTTGTGTTGCAGAACATTATAAATTACTAGTTTATGAAGCTTTGTTTAAGCCTAAAACAAATGACAGGCCCAGGTCCATAAGAATCTGAAGTGCGGTTTGGGACCTTTAGGTCAAATCCTCAAAAATCTTCCCTACTTGGATGTCTGAAAGTCACTAGGGCCTACAGATGGGCTTCACCTAAAAAGGTGCTTAAAAGCACCTGGTTGAGATTGTTCCATCTAGGCTGAAGAAGCTGTCCTTTGATGTAATAGCCTACAGGTCAGCAAATTAGCCTGGGAAGCGGAGTTCAATGACTGTCTGTGCACAAGGTAACTGAAGCCTACAGTCCTCACGTCCCAGCAGCTTAGACTTTGGCAGGACTGGGATGCAAGAGAGAACTCTCTAGTTCTCTTGTAGAAAGTACGTCATGGTTCAGAAAATAGATTAAATATTAGGCTAAAGAGAACTAAAGGAAGTGGGAGCTTAACCCAGGTTAATACTCTCCTGGGACCTGGGTGTGCCAAGTTCCAGGGTCTGATTTGGAGAGCAGCAAATTTGAATTATCTCAGGACAAGGTTCTCTCCTTGTTCTGGCAAGTGTAGCCGCTCAGTTCTTAATACAAGAGCTGACCCATCACCAGCTGTGTTAAAAACAGAAGCAAGGCACTGAAGTACAGAAAGCAGCTTTGGGCTCTGACTACCTAACTTGCTCCGACACCTCACACCGAGGTTGTATTTAAATTCACTAGATGGGATTTCACCTCCGTCTTTTTTATTGGTTCTCTGAGATCCCTCCCCTTCTCCTCCCATTCCACATCACAAACCAGTTTGCCTGACTCAGGTGTAGGTATCTCCACCTAGCTTCACCACAGCCAAGGCTCATTGTCGGCCTCAGTCCAAATCTCACAAATTTCTCAGTCGTCAGCCAGCATCACAAAGCAATGGGCAGCGCTATCCTTCAGAAGGGTAAAATCATTAGGTGGACAGAACTGGCAAAATATTCTGTGGAGGAAATGGAGTGGGCTTCCTAACTCTTAATAAGGTAGTTTTGAACGTACGTTGCTCATGTGATCACAAACTTTCTCTTTTCCAGGTGGTGTTCACTGCTAATGACTCTGGTCACCGCCACTATACCATTGCCGCTCTCCTCAGTCCTTTCTCTTATTCAACCACCGCTGTTGTCACTGATCCCCAGGAATAATCACGTATTGTTGTTACACAAACATCCTCCTCCGCTAGAACTATCGTAGGCTTCTAGGAGGAAGTTTTTTCCTACTGCTAACACATAACTTTTTGCTACATTAGGTTTTTTTTTTTCCATTTTGTAACCTGGCAAAGTTAAGACAAGTCAATAAAATGTTACTTCTTTAAAAGAGCTTTGATGCTATTGGTGAAGTTTTATTGTGTTCAATTTGTGCCACAATTTGCATTCAAGTGCAAATGGCACGGCACTCGATTTGATTCTGTAATGTCCCTCCCCTACCTTAAAAAAGTCTGACCAAATGCTTTGGCTCAAAATAAGGAAGTGATAGAGTTGTGCTACCTTAAAAAATCTAATCAAACACATGTACTTAAAATGAGAAACTCTTGCATACTACTTGTAATATACACACAGAAGAGATGGTCCCACTATCAACTAGGTCACAGGGTAAACAGAAGAAATTCTGAATACCTAGCAGCAGAATAAACAATGCAGAAAGACTGTTGAAATACATATATGCAGTTGAAAGAGTTAAAATCTGTGTACCTTTCCTTAAAATTAAGGTAAAACTCAACAAAAGTTTGCTGCTCAATCAACTTAGGAAGTTCTGAAGTAATTCCTGGTAGCTACCAGCTAACAGCTTTGAGGTACTGTATTTAGGTTCACTCCAGTTAAACCTCCAGTAAGTCAAATCTCTACTCATCATTAAAAAGAAGAATTCCTGGTGAACCATTATCTTAATATTCTCTTCACACTTTTAGAAATGGGACAAGGCAAGCTGTGGAGTGACTGATTCACATAACGCTGTTCATAAAGTGAGCAAAGGCTCTGAGGGCTTTAGCAGCAAATTTTGTAGATTTATGGCCTATTGTATTTAAAGTATCCTGAAGCAGAGGAATTTTTTTTTAAATGGGGTTACAGAAACTACAGAGACAGTTTCAGAAATCGTGCCACTCCGAAACCATCAGCACTTATCTGCCGCTGACCTTGGAGTTTGTTTCTGCACCCAGAGCCTGCTGGGGTGACCGCCTAGCAAGTGGATTCACAAAAGCTTGCCTTTAACATTGCACTATTTGGTTAGTTTTCCCCCTGATTTCTGGACGCTACAACAGTTACACAACTCTCGTAAACAGTGCAAATAGTTCCAAAACAGCGCTCGTCTTAAAGCACGCAGATTTCAGGGGATCCTGCTATTCCTGGTGCTTGAAAACCTGTAGGTTTGATTTGCAGTGGGCTATGCCCAGACCTCAAAATAAGACATAAATATGTTCATACAGGTGTAGTCATTGAAAAAAAAACCCCACCAAACCAACTAAATCACTACTTTGCACGTAGTCATCTACCACCTGACAGGATAAACCTAGTGAGAGTGTACGTAGATGTGTCTAACAGAGCAGAAGAACAAAGTTTAATTTTAGGAAGTAATTTTCCCTAAGATGAAGCAGATGCTTCTGGTGGGAGCTGACCTGCAGTTGTTCAGGGGAAGTCCTGAACTTGTACTGAATCTAAGGGACAAGTGATAGGACCGTGACTTAAAACACTGTTTAACTGGGCTTCAGAAATGGGTATGTATGTATCTAGTTATCATGCTGGAAAGCAAAAGCAACATATTTTTCCTCCAGGGGAATGCAAAAGATAACCAGATAACCCACTTACCTTTACTGGAGGTGGGAGAAGGCCACCACAGAGAGAAATCTAATAGAGAAACACGAGTCAATTACGCTGAGCCATAACCACAAAGAAATTCTCACTGAAACTGAAACTGCTGATTCCATAGAACCATAGAATGGTTTGGGTTTGGAGCGACCTCAGAGATCATCTAGATCCAATTCCCCTGCCATGCCAGGGACACTTCCCACTGTAGACCAGGTTGCTCAAGGCCCCATCCAACCTTGCCTTGAACACCTCCAGGGATGGGCCATCCACAACTCCCCTAAGCAATCTGTTCCAGTGCCTCACCACCATCAGGGTAAATAATTTTCTTCTTATTTCCAATCTAAATCTACCCTCTTCCAGTTTGAACCCATTACCCCTTGTCCTACCAGTCCACACCTTTGCGATTTGACAACAAATCTCAACTGTATGAGATCTATACAGCACTAGTCAACAAGGGAAAAAAAACGAACCCAAAACCAGAATAGACATTGTTTCTAAGAAAACAGATCACTGCAGATGAGCTAGGCAATTCACAATATGTTCACAGGCAATGATAAAGAGACTTATTTTTGCAGACAAGGTTCATGTTTGTATGGGTTACTTATTTTCTCATTGTTTGCTAAGCAAATAGTAAATCGGCATGTTGAAAGTCATATGGCTTTTTTGATAAGTAGCCTCAGTTTGGACGCTTTGATATAAAAATCACAGACCCCACCAGTTTCTACCTCCTGGCATTGAGACTTCCTAGCAGTAGGCAAAATGGCTTTTCAGCCTGTATTTCTTGTTTTCTTAGCTGGCCTGGCATTTTTCTCCGAAGCTGCACCACCGGTAAGTGTCTCTGGATTGAGGTCCTTCATACTGATGAAATCCCAGCTTGTTTTAATTCCTTTTTTTTTTTAATACTGTAATTGGTGTAAGTGAAAAATAGAATATTCCACTTTATTGCACATTTGATTTTATGGTATGTATTGTGTTTCTCTCCTACTGCTCTTTTTCTGGTCCTTCTTTCTCCTCTAGTGGTTAGTAAGAGGGCTTTACAGTTAGAGGAGCAGCACTTGTTATTAGACTCAGTAACTGTGAAAAAACAATGTAAGACAAGAAAAAAAAGACCACGTTACCTACACAGAAGCCTTGGGCCTGTTGAAAAGTAACTAATAGCCCTTGTAACGCAGTGAACAAGCTTCTGTCATGAGGGATTTCATTTCCTGTTCAGATCCATCCTGGAGGAATATCTTCTGTAGTCCTCTCCCTTACTGCTCTATCCCATGCAAGCAAGAAGGGATCTCAACACTCATTGACACAAGCAAAGAATAGAGCCCAAGCCGGGATCCAGCTTCAAGAGGGCTCGTATTTCAGCAAAGCAAGCTGCAGACGCTGAAATTCTCATAGAACGGACTTGTCTCTTTACACCCTTGCTCATTCCTCCTCTCAACTCTGATCTTTGGGAAAATGAATACCTGACCAACTTCTGTGAGGAAGTAGACTTCCATTGAGCTGCAGGGTGTACAAGCCAGGATAGCAGGAGGTGGCATTAGAGCCCCCATTGTCAATGCTTCGAATGAATCACTAGCAAGGAGCCTCTGTGTTTCAAAAGGGCAGCCTGAGGAGCCAGGGCACACAGGCAGTACAGATACATGCCGATACGTTGGTCTGAGAGAGGGCAGGGCTCCTGGATGGGATGTTCAGTACATCACAGACCGTAAGAGGGGATGTAAAAGAGGGCTCTTCGTTTTTATTATCTACATCACAATTCATTTTGCAATGATTAAATGGAATCAATGATTGATATTTTGAGATCATCCCTGATTAGCACCTTTCACAAAGCTCTGTTTTCCCACTTTCCATCTTCAGAATTAGGTAACGGAAGGTTGAAACTCTGTTTCAACTCTACCTTTGAACAGGTAAAACATTAGGGCATAACCATGGCTTGTGATGAACATGTTGGGAGCGAGACTACAACCACCCCATCTCTGAAGGAAGGTTTTCCTCTCCTGTCGCTGCACAGATGTCAGGGGCTGACAAGTATGATCCAACATGGTGTAACGGGAGAGTCCATATGTGGTGCTTATCAAGTTTACAGCAGAATTAAGATAACTCTATGGCAACAAGACACCAGAGACTCTCAAATCCAGAAAGCCGTGCTCTAACTGACAATCCAAAACACAGAGGAAGAGTTGCCAGATTTTTAAACATTCCTACTACCTCTGATGATTTAATTATTTCCTGTTGAGGTCACAAAAGTAGCTACAACTTCATGTTGAAGATGATGTGTAGCTTAGCCATGCCAAAGAGAAAAGAGAAACATGTTCTCTCACAAAGCTGCAGAGCCTCCCCAGTGCTCACGGCCACACTCCTCCTGACAGCTCCTGACATCTTCCTCCCTGGCTCACTGTACCCAGCCCCTAGAAAGCTTCAAGCTACATTTCTGCAGTACGCAGTGATCTTGTTGAGGAAAATCTGCATATTCTGTAGATCTAAAGAATAATATTCCTTACGGCCTTATGCACCATTGCTTATCTTTCTTACAACACAACAATTCTCTCTTCCTGTCTGAAGGACTCTGCTGACTCCAAGCATCCTCTTTTCATAAAAATTCTGGATTCGGTCCGAGGAAGTCCAGCTCCAAATGTTCCAGTTAAGTTATATAAAGAAGCTGCAGATGGATCTTGGGAACTGTTAAATTCAAAGTAAGTCATACGAAAGTAACGACTGAAAGAAGGCAAAGGCAACAGGAAGGGGCCAAACAGTTGAAACAGCCAGTTTCACGTTCTCTAACATGAGCTATTTTACCCAGAGGGAAGATAACACACTATTGAATGAATTTGCTGCAGACTTTTACCTGCAGGACAGTTTCACCTACCAAAATGGGTTTATAATGCTTTACAATTACTGTGAGCACAAGAAATTATTTTAAGCTATCCTTTAATTCAATCATTGCTTCTCTTCGGTTTCATTACAAAGGATTATGTTACTTTTTAGTAGCCAGCAATGAACTGGTGCATTGTTACCAGAAGAATCAGGCAGACTTTTAGTTTGTTTGAAACCGACTGGTTAAGAGTGCTGCCTTTATTGGCTATTTTCCTTCTTTCTAAATGGGTTTTCATTTCATACAGCACCTCAGCTTTAAAAAGAAGATGCAGAACTGTTTTGAACATATACCACATCATATTTGATAGCCGCCTTTGCTTTAAGAAAAAGGAATCAGCCAAAAGGAAAAAATCTGGGGATAAACCTTTCTCATCTCCTCCCCCACAGAGAAGCAATTGAACCTAAAATAAGAAAAAGGATCTCCCAGATATTTAAATGTTGCCATGTCTTTTAGAAAATATATAATTATAGAATTTCAAATGTAGATTACTTTTTTTTAAATCGCACTCAATTTTAGTATATATTAATACTTTAAAAACTCTAAAGCAATTTTTACTTGCGGTACAATCTGAAATGAAATTGAAAAAATTCTTAGGGGTTACAAAGAATGAACATTCTTTACTCAAGGAACCTCTCACCTCCACACTTCTCAAGATAGCTGCAAAGCCTCCCCTGAGACCTTCCCAGGTCTGGTATCAATCTATTCTACCTAAGTGAGAGAGGGCTCAAAAGGGCTAAAGGTGACATTCTGCAGGAATTTCAACAGTGACGTCCCAGACTCAGATACATTTCTAGAAAGGCCATGAAAAACTTTACATAAGCGGCTCTTTGGCATCACAGAGCAGAAGGCTGGCAGAAGCAGCGGTGATTTCGTATGTGACCTTGGCTACAGTAAAGGCCACACATATTTGTTCAAGATGAGGAAGAACAGTCTACTCACGTCATCCTACTTAAATTGCCTCCTACCCCTCAAGTGAGAAGATAGCTTCACACATATTCTGTATGTGAAAATGCGTAACGTTTTCCATTAAGAGGGTGTTGTTTACTTATCTTCAAATCAGAGCTTAGAGGCTTTATATAAAGATATGCAGCGAAACATCTGGATATTGACTGAAGCCTTAAAAACATACTTAACATTTGAAACAAAGGACAAAGTAACCTTAGGATGAGGTATGCGAGGAAGTTGTGATGAATCAACCTCTCCAGCCTTGTTAATTTGTAACTAATTGAATGTTAGCAAGAGATTCTGAAAAAACTTCTCAGTTAAAGATGGTTAACTGAGAAAGCTTATTAGAGAAGTGAACGGTTATCTAATGATCAATCTATGACAAAGAAAAAATAGAGACATCTGAACAGATTAAACAAATCTGGTAACTGACCACAGAGCATCCTGCTGTTCTATGACTTCATGTCTATAAGCTATATTAAAGCACTGGACAATGACATACAAAACACCCTTTTTTTTTTTTCTCTGCATGCAATTTGATTACGTTCAGAAAAAGATTTGGCGGCTAGAACACAACACAGAGGTTTGTGACTACTAAAATCAGACACCAGCAGCACTGTTATTTGTGGATGACCTACCCAATCAAAGCCTACTATTCTATAACTTATTTCACACAAATAGGTTTCAACCAAGAGACATGCATTCACTATTGCTTCTGGAGCCCTGAGTGGGTTGGTGTTCCGAGGTGTGTCGTTTCAAACCAGTACAATAGCCTTGGATAGCACTGACAGCATCTTCAAATCAAACAAAATCGTCTGTTTGTTGAGGATGGAAAGCCAACAGGGAATTCATAAGGCCACACATAAGGCTGACCTACAGTCATTTCCAGTAGCAGATGTAAAATTTCAAATAGCAAACTATAAAAAATATTCATACTGATACTCAATACATTTAAATAGGAAAGAAAACTATGGAAAAAAAATCAAGAGCAGTGATCATCCTCATTTGCACAGTAAGTGCATCAAAGAGCTTCCACATCGCTTACAGCAGCGGTGAAGTTCTCCCTCTGAGTGGGTTCATTTAATTAACTCCAAGACTCTGCCAAGAGTCCACGAACGATGACGCCAGCTTTTGGCTCACCCCCAGCCCATGCAGAGTGGTGACATGGCAGGCAGCCATCTGCTGTGGTGATCGTGGAAGTAGCAAATGCCAAGAGAAGCGTCCACAATACGGATGGGCATAAGCCATTCCAGATCAATAGAAGTATTCATCATATTACTTAAGCTACACACTCAAATTCACTTGCTAAGAACTGCATCTTTCCTGGGCTTTTAACCAAAACATAAAAGTGCACTCTTCTGCCATCACACAGACAAACCAACGACAACGGAGAGCTCCATGAGCTCACAAGTAAAGAACAATTTGCGACAGGGACATACAAGATTGAGCTTGACACAGCCTCTTACTGGAAGAAACTGGGCTTGAATCCCTTCCATCACCATGCTGATGTGAGTATTCATTTTCTCCTCTAATTTAGTTGCAAAGAATAAAGACACTTTAAGTGTCTAGGCTTCAATTACTAATTGTACATGTTGAACTCCCTTTTCACTTTCAAATATTTTCCCATTAATACTTTAAATCCAGAGTCTCAAAGCTTAGTAGTAAGACATTTGTAACAGAACCTAGTTACCCACTTCCCTGTAATTCTCAAAAGCTCTTAAGATGCGTTACTAAGTTTTCTGTCCTCCTACCTCTACTTACGCCTGGGATTCTTTCTGTGACTATTTCTAGACACCTGAGTGAGAAGTACAGGTGGAGTACTCTGAGGTCTCCTCGGAGAAGGATTTTTCTGTCTTTTAGATCCAGTATTTGTAGAGCTGCTGACAAAGTTTCTAAATTTAGATTTTTAAAGATAATTGAGGTATGAACTCTTTTCAGTTCTTGAATCCTCGTTCAGAACAGAAAAAAAAGTATAACAAGCTTTTTTAGTTTGCATGGGACAGATAAACTGGTTAGATGGAGATGGTCCAAACCAGGTACCAGCTGAGGCCAGCTGCAGGGTTTGGGACTCCTTGGGGGCTTCCCCCTTCCCTCCACAGCATCAGTGCTTTCATACAACCTTTCAGTAGCAGCAGCCCTGTATTAGCTGTTGACTGGACTGTGGCAGATCAGTGAGCACCACCAGCTGTACAGTTTGCAGCTGAATGGCAACAGCCATTCCTCATCTCCTTGGAGAAAAGGTGGCAAACACCTGGCCTAAATTTTGTTTCTGCCTGGCTGAAATGGATGAGAGACGACATTCTTACTCTAGACAATAAAGGAGGGTCTATCAGCTGGACAGTCTTGCCTTCCGTGATAACTGAAGTAAGTAAGATGAAAGATTTACAGTGTGGAAGTAAATGATTGGACTTGATGATCTTGAAGGCCTTTTCCAACCAGAAGGATTCTATGATTACACATGAAAATAATGTTTAAATCTATATTCCAGATTAGAAGTGAATTTAATCCATGCTGGAAGAGCCTCCTTTCTTAAAAATAAGCCTCAGCAGGGATAACATTTTGCTTAGTTCACTGGTTGCTTCATATGCATCTTTTTTATTAATGTTGAAAAGAGCATATTTTTATGCATCACAGTTAATTAAATTATTCTAAAAATTGACACCCATCATCTCACAACACATATTAATCTACTGTGTAGAGGAAGGAATCAAAGCACAAGACATGATAGGGGAGATGTTGGAAGGGCTGTTGTAAATCATTCATACAGAAGGTCATCATCTGACACTGTGGCCAAAGGGCTAACACAGTCCTCCTCCACCTACTAGATATGTAAGTGGGATTAAAGAAACTCATCGCTTCATATTTTGGTCTTAGTTACTGTAGCACTGTGTTTAATCCTGTTCCTCAAAGTTCATGGTTTCATAAGAGCAACAAAAGTATTCCGATACTTGAAAAAAAATGCCTTTTTTTTTTAAACAATCAATGGGGTTCAACGTAGATCTTCACTAAGTAAAAAAAATTTCATCACCAGTTATGAGTACCAACAAGAAAACCCCAATTTGGATAATAAATATATTTGATAAAATTTGAAATAAGTGACATGTATGCTTTTAACAAAGGATATTTCGCCAGTGGAAAAAAAACTGTGTGTGACAGGCAGTCACACATCACAGTGATCACATCGTCACAAGGGAAGGTATTTCCGAAGTCTTGTGGGAGGTGAGATAAAATGATCGCAATGGTTCCAACTAGGCTCACATCTAGAGATCACCTCTCATTTGTCTTGTATTTGTTTTTCCTTTCTCCAGGTGGTGTTCACAGCTAATGACTCTGGTTATCGACATTACTCCATTACTGCTTTCCTCAGCCCCTTTTCTTACTCAACTACGGCAGTAGTGAGTGAGCCAGTGGAATAGAAGCTGACAGGAAGAATGAAAAATTTCGATGTGTGAATTGAAATTTCCATAAATGATAAGAGCTTAGTTTCTGACTTTATTAAAAGCTTTAGATTTCACAGTAAATAACTAACAGTAACAGTCCAGTTGTTTACTCACTTTGTTAACTTTAGGAAGAATGTATTTTGACTTTGTTTTCAAATACTCTTCTGAATAAAAGTATTCTGTATTTCTGTATTCTGTAAGAACTGCTCTTCTGAATGAAAATTTATGGTTGGAAAAAACCCAAACCCAACACATTAAGAAGAAAAAAAAAAAAAAGCACTGAAACTCCATTACTGGGATTCTAAGAATAAACCAAAGTCTTCCATGAAGTCAATAAACTACATTTCCTCCTGCAAAGGAAGCGAACAAAAGCCATCTGAAATGTGTCTCATGAAAAGGAAGCGCACAGGAAATGCAATCCACCATCTACCATCATCTCTACTTTATTACTGAAACTGAGTAGACGAAGTCACATGGGACTACTACCCAGAGCCCCACATCATCATCAGATGAACTCACCCCCTAATTCTGGTTTTTAAGATAGAGAAGCAAAAGCACCTTGAAAGTGACAGCAAGCTAGAATAACATTTAAGGATGCTACAGACACCTAAAATGCCTTCTTTCCTGCATTCCAGTGTATTACAACAGGTGACACGTTCAAGGAGAGTCCAACGTCTCAGAAAAGCATATCCATCAAACATACTTGAAGCTTATTTGTGTATTTTCATAAAATTCTGCAAATACCATTATCGCCAGTTGAAGTACTCCCAAACATTACTTGCATACCTCTAACGATTAGACGCTTTTGTAATAGCTGTAAGACAAGGAAAAATCAGGTTAACTGATGATTCCTGAGAAAACCAACTCCCTATTTAATGCCAGAAGCATGAATGAGTCCTTCTACTTCCTGTTCTTGTAGTCCGTACACAAGGAAGAACAGAAATAAGTACAAAGAAGAGCCTTTAGGAGATTCAACAGAATAGCAACCCCATCTTGGAAAGGTAAGCAAAAATGTGTAGTCATTTATCGTAATAAAACCAAAGGCTGAAGGCATATAAATACCAATAAAGGGAAAAAGACTTGTTAACCCAAGGCTTGGCCACTTCAGAGCCCAACCTGATGTAGTTGCTGGCCAGGCGTCCCTTCCTTTTGTTGATACTTTGAGGAATCGTGCACTAGAAAAATGAGCACTTGGTCTAGACAAAAAAATTCAGAGCAGGTATGTTCTTCACAGAACCTCAGAATAAACAAACCAACACAATCTTTAGAACATTATATTTCATAAAAGACAATGGTAAAAAAGTACAAACATTTTCATAAACAGCAAAAAAAACCAAAACTATGATAGTACACATGAAATTCCCAGCATTTTTTTTCAGTGCATTTTTCATTACGCCTATCTTACATGCCTCTACAAATAAAATAACCTTAAAGTACACTTCCTCTTGCTGATAAGCAATGGATCCTTTCAATATTTGTAAGTAACTGGCTCATTAGTAACCCACTACAACACAGTCATTAGTAAACAAATAATATAAAAATAGACTGGCAAGATCCAAGAAAAAGGACATTTTGCACTTGCTTTTCGATATACTATTGCAAAAGGGATTTTATATTTTATATTCTCCTACTTAAATTTGAAATACAGCAAATGGGCTTAAGAGTATCTTCGCATATCAACCAGATTCCACCGTTCATATTTCTGTAATGTTTTTACTTCATTTGCAAGACCTTCAGCATCTTGCTAAATACTCCCTCTTTCTTCTCTCTCCGTGTTCACTCCTTCAAGAGAAGACACCCTTAATTTGCCTTGTCAGCAACCCAAAGGCCAAGGCGATTGCCTTCTCTCTACATTTTACGAGAATAATGAAAAATACCCAAAGGAACGTGCACAACTCTTAGTTCTGCATCGTGTTTATTTTGTTCGAAGGCACTGTCTATGTTTCAATTCACTACAGAATAGTACTGAGTTCAAGCAGGTAGCAGACAAACACTATCTGGATGTAATTTAAGATGGCAACTTTTAAGAGTTCCCAACAAAGTGATAAAAGGTGTTTAAAGAAGAGTGTTAACAATTCATAGTTCCACATCCATCACTTTGGGGCACCGAAATGTGTAAACTTTTCCAGAACTCAGCTAGATGTCACAATCAAGTTACATACTGGTTTAAATCACATTTTTCTAGACCATAACTGATTAGTCACTTAGAGCTGTAAAGTTATATTAGTTCTGCCACAGCATATATGTAATATAGTATGTATATATGTATGTATATATACACATATATATGCATTAGTTTTTTTAAATTGCACATTAATGTCACAGAATGCCTAACAAATAGGCACAAAAGCATGCTTCAGAAAACAGTACAGACCTATAGTACCGAAGGGTGTTTTGTAATAATAGGTGTTAAATTGTAGGTAAACCTGTACTGAAAACTAGAAGTCACTTCAAAATTACATCAGGGATTTAGAAATTTATTCAAGAGTTCTTAAAGAATTGTATTAGTCTGTTATGATAGAAGACTAATTTTATTTTGAAGATATAATTGTTCATACAGTGTATCAATTATCTCCCCTTTATCCATATGCTTCAGAATATTCTATACACTCAGTTATAGAAAAATATATCAGGAGGTGATCAAACCACTTAAGCATGCTTTTGAAGGATATTTTGTTCACTTTATGCTCACTTTTTGTTATTTGCGTTGCATTACATCATTCCTAAAGCATATTAGATTAACTGGTAGATTTTAAGGTAACTCCAATACTGTTTAAAATATCCCTTACAATTGTTCTCAACTACTTAAATTAAATAATTACATTTCCGCTAAATATTTGGGATGCCTACAACCAAGATCATAAAACTGTACTGAAAAATGGCTAAGGGCAAAAATTGCTGCTGGGATGTCAGAGAAATAAAAGGTGTTTATGGCAAACAAACTCAGATACACAAAGCACCACACCATCTGTGGCAGCAGTTCAGGAAACCGACACATAGTAATGAGTTAAAGTCACTATTCTTT
Source organism: Eurystomus gularis (assembly GCA_013400335.1). NCBI lineage: Eukaryota > Metazoa > Chordata > Aves > Coraciiformes > Coraciidae > Eurystomus > Eurystomus gularis. The sequence goes on along the minus strand of VZZY01019567.1, from coordinate 4,848 downwards.
GTCAACACTCTCACAGACCACTCTATGGATATATACTGCTTTCCACGCTTGATGGAAGCAGAAGTCAGTCTTTGGTTCCAAAAGAGTTGAGTAACTGTGACAAACAAAACAGTTTAGTAGATCTTGGTCAGTATCTTTGCATTAACATAGAAAATAAATGATCCAAGTCCTTTGCCTTAGTATTAACAAGGGATGTAAAAAAATATTAGGAAGAGATAATAACGCTTAGCAGAGGGATACTTTTAGGCAGCATAACATTACGAGCAAACAGAAAATAAAAATATATGTTTTTCAGTAGATGCCAAGGAAAGAGTCTCGTTACTCATACATACAACACCACAAACAGAGAAAGAGACAGGACCAACCCTTAGTGGGACCAGGCAACCTCAATCTCATTGAAAGTCATCGACTTGAGGATACTTAGTGCATCATAGAAGCACTCAGCACTCTACCAGAATAGGCCCTTAAGTAGCTATATTGATTAATATATTATGAGTGGAATTTTAAAAAGCACTGGGGATTGACCTGCTTTCAATTTCACTTATGCCATCATCAGTGGAACAGTTTGACCAACACCGTGGTTCTGAAAATCCCACGCTGCAAGCATTAGAACTATTCGAGCTATGTTTTATTATTTTCTTAAAAATCTAACTTTAATATTCTTCCAGTGAAGACACATTTTTGGCTCTTCTGATTTTGGAGGAATAAAAGTGCTGTTTATGAGGATCTTTTAAAAAAAGAACAATACCAAAATACTTTACGCACCCAGACACATTGTTTTAGGCATTAAAATCCCTGACATTGACACTAGTGGCACACTTGAAGACAACTGGAGTTCCTGTAGATCATAATACGCAACAACCGCAAGATTTTCTTGTAATACACATGCAATATGCATATAAATAGGATTTAGATGGCAGGCAGGGTATTTTGCTGGCAATAAATAAAATTAAAAGCTTTCTTTCTAGCAAGTTCCTATACAAAAGGGATTTTTCTATATAGATATGCGGGAGGCCTAGAGCTCAAAACTAGTATAACAGTTTACAGTCATAGCTGGCCAACAATATTTCCTTCATTTCACATAAGGTATAACTTTTTTTAAGCATACTTACATTTTACACTTGTTCTTTCATGCTAATAAAGACATTCCTATAGAATTCAAACACAAACACACTCAAATACATACTGAAGCATAAAATATTGAGCGATTTCAAAGCAATGTACACACATTAATTTACATCACATATTTACAAAACACATGTTAAAAAGAAACAAAAGCATTCATTTAAATACGAGGAGGGGGCGTGGTTTAGTATAAAAAAATTCCTGGAAGAAGAGGCCTCTGTCCCTACTTCCAGAGAAGCTACAAGTCTGTTTTCTGCAGTTTATTTACTTGAGTGGTTAAGATAAGAGAAGATGAAGAATGAAGGCTTGAACAGTAGTCTCATGCTGTAAACATCTGAGTGGCACTGCTGAGGGAGCTGCTGGCTTTTCTTTCAGAACAAAACACATGGTACGTACAACCACTTTACTTCTCATCCCAATAATGCATCACCAAATGGTAAAAAAAAAAAAATATCTCTAATTCTAAGCTGCTGTTTGTTGGTTTTGTTTTGTTTTATAGTGTCTATTAGTAGCTTCCAGCATTACAAGTTTATTCTGGTAGGGTAGCTTGTCATTCCACTTCCATCAATAGTCTCTAACAGGAGCAAGTTCCGGTATGAGATTAACAGTTATATTTTTATACAATCTACTGACAAGTATTTTAGGAGTATATATTAAATTGTTCAACCCATCAATATACTGACGTTCTCTGGAATACCTCAGAAGTTTGTATCTGCAGAGGGAGTTGGGAGAAGAAAACATGAGAAAGACTTGCAAGAAAATTCATTTAATGTTAGACATGATACAGTAACGGTGATTTCATTTTGAAATACGCTTTAAATTCTGAAACTACCTCTCAGCCCTTCGAAATTATCGAATTACCTACCTAACCTTTAAAAGTAAGCCGCTTCCTGTTTTGTAATATAGATTTTATGCTCACATAGATAAGTTAACATTAAGACTAACTAACACAGAAGTCATTTAATATGCATACTTTTTATGGTCCCAAAGTAAACTGATTTTTAAAGAACATTCCATTTCTTCATGTTCTTTTGCTACAAAAATCAACCATGGAGCCCAGAGAAGATTTAGGAACCTTTACTGTTCATCTTTATACATTTAAATATCTGAATTGTTTTTCATTTCATTCTTGAGACTCCTGCATTTGCAAATATCTGAAATCAAGGTGATTAAAAAAACCTTCCCCCAGATTACTGACACATACATTCTAGTTTCATATAATGTATTTGCTCATGTCTACCATACACAACTATTTAAAAACTAAGAATAAAGCAGAAATTAAAGATGTACAATGAAATAGACACTCATTGATAACAGAACTGAGTGGTATTTCTAATTAACTGAAAACACATACCACAAACCCTTACTTTGCATTTCAAACTCTAATTTTTAGGTGTAGCTCATCTGCTGCATTCTGCTTGCTATTCCAGTCTAGGGCAGTCAGAACCTACTGGCCAGCTAAAGCATTTTGCACATAGCAGAAGAAAGGAACCCCAAAAGAAACAGCTCATGTCAACCTAAGCAGGAAGTGAGAAGACCTGTGTCTCAGAAAAGAATAAAATATAACAGAAAAAACCAATCCCTCAGGAGTTTTAAAGTCCGTTTTCACACAGGAGTCATCTCCCCTAGCTGTACTGCCTTCTTTTGCAGAGTACCCAAATTAACCAGCTAATGGAGCCCTGCCAGCACTAATGCCCCCACTATTAAGGAACAATAACATTCTGCATCAAAGATTATGATGGTAATATCTTCTGACACGCCAACTCAGTCTCTCTTATGGTTAAACAAGAAATATCTGAACACCAAACAGAACGTGTTTTCTTACAAATTTTAGCACAAAAGAGGGAGTGACATGGCTAAGCACTGACTGCTTCTTAGTATGTGTGGAAGAAAAAAATTTTACATCTTTAGCTGTAGTACTTGAGCAATTCTGTTTTTCTTACCGTCCTAAAAACTGGACTTCACCTCTGTGGTGATGGGGGATGGATTTGTACTTCCCTAAATCTCCCTCTGGTCTTGTCACGTTGTACCCAGCATAGTGAACCCTGCAGCGTAACACAGAAACATTTGTGCCAGCAGTATTAAAAAGATGTTTTTACAAGTTACAGCAAAAGTTAAAAATATGCGTCAAATCTTTCAAAGCTAAGTCTTTGCATTCACTGACGGCTTCTCCCTAAAAAACCCAAAATGGTCCTAACCTAACAACTAAAAAAGCTGTTTTTTCAATAGTGTAAATAATAGAGTAAATCAATAGTGTAAAATAATGATGATTTCGTAATTAGTACTACTTGTTTTGTTATTAAAGCACAATAGCATACAAATATGAAAACAGTAAGGAAAAAGAAACAAAACACACATGCCTTTAAAATACATCTCTTCATATATAAACTCGTGCAGACACTGTTTCAAGAGCTCATCTGGAACATTTTACACTGATGCTCTGTGAGCAGTCAGTAATAAATACAGTGAGCATTGTTCGACTTGTGACTATCGGTGTAGTCACAGACCAACCTCTTCAACACTGCTCTAAAGATATGGAAGATACTCAAACTCGTGCCTACTCTACATGCCTGTGGGATGGTTTTCCATAATACTAGCAGCATAATAAAGACACAAATTAAAAAGCAACACAGAGAAGACTAGAAGGAATGAGACTACGTGAGCTTAATACTGTTATCTGTTGTTACAGTCATTATATGTTACAAGACCTACCTCTTAAAAGTCTGTTAACTGTCCCCAGGCCAAGAAAAAGAGAGCGTCATATTTATCCCTTCAAATGGTATGTTCAGATATTTCTAAAGTGAACTCACTAGAAATGTTAGATTTTGTTCATTTGAAACAAATTTTAAGAGGTAACAATGGTCAAAAAACCACCTAATTGCTCTCAAAGAGTGGATACCACAGGAGAAAGACATAAGCACTGAACACTCACCTGTTCCAAAGATCATCATCTTCTCCACCCCATCCCCAAAAAGCATTTGGAAACCCATTGATCTTCTTGAATTGTTCCACTGTCAGGCCACTTACACCACCAAAGAACTCGTTGTATGGAAGACTGAAAGCAAGAGACAAATTCTCTATTATTAGGTAAACTTCTGTAGCCTCTTTGAACACCTTTCAAAAAACCAAGAACCCCAAACTAAGGACATGAACAGACGTGGAATATATTCACTAAGGGAAACTGGTTCACAGACTGCTGGCACTGAGTAACATATAAGGAAGTGGAACAAAACGTCTGCAGTAGTGTTTGATTTGCATAAAAAGTACCCTTGAACTCTAGCTCAAATTAGCATCGCCACACGAAACAAGAGTGTATCGTGTATTTCAGACGGCTCATTTAGACCCATAGCTGAAGCGTCAGGTGAAGCCCTTAAACTATTGTATTTTGACACTATTCAACTGAAAACATCTCTTTAGCCAACTGAATAATTACAGATCAGTAATGCATCAATTCAGTAATTTAAATTCATAATTATATTCTGCAGAACTGTTAAAACTTGAGAGGAGCAGTTTAACATTATATATTCAAACACAGTGAAATACATACTTATGTAAAAAAACAGTTTTCCAGTTTTTAGAAACTAAACTTTCGAATCACAAGGACCTAGAGGCCTTTTTTGCCAGTAAGCATACAGCAATTGCTAATACATATTACTAAGTAATAAGCAGCTGGCCAACGCAAAGAGCCACCATAGCTATATAACATAATAATGTTGGCCAGCT
>VZZY01019566.1:156176-210244 GCA_013400335.1 Eurystomus gularis | reverse complement strand
TTGATCTGCTTGAGGGCAGGAGGGCTTCACAGAGGGATCTGGACAGGCTGGACTGATGGGCTGAGGTCAACAGCATGAGGTTCAACAAGGCCAAGTACCAGGTCCTGCACTTTGGTCACATAAACCCCATGCAATCCTATAGGCTTGGGGAAGAGTGGCTGGAAATTTGCCCAGCAGAAAAGGACCTGGGAGTATTGGTCAACATCTGGCTGAATATGAGTCAGCAGTGTGTCCGGGTGGCCAAGGCCAACAACATCCTGGCTTGTAGCAGGAATAGCGTGGCCAGCAGGACTAGTGAAGTGACCACCCCTCTGTACTCAGCACTGGTGAGGGCACACCTCAAATATTGTGTTCAGTTTTGGGCTGCCTTACTATAAGGACATTGAGGTGCTGGAGCACATCCGAGGAAGGTCAATGAAGCCGGTAAAGGGTTTAGAGCAGAAGTCTTCTGGGGAGCAGCTGAAAGAACCAGAGTTGTTTAGCCTGAAGAAAAAGAGGCTCAAGGGGAGACCTTCTCACTCTGTGCAACTACCTGAAATGAGGTTTTAGCAAGGTAGGGGTCAATCTATTTTCCCAACTAGTAAGCAATAGGACAAGCATAAATGGCCTCAAGTTGTGCCGGAGAGGTTTAGGTTGGACATTTGGAAAAATTTCTTCATTAAAATGGTTATCAAGCCCTGAAACAGGTTGTCTAGGGAAGTGGTTGAGTCACCATCAGTGGACATATTTAAAAGATGTGTAGATGTGGTGCTGAGGGACATGTTTTAATGGTGAACTTGTCAATACTGAGTTAGTGATTGGACTTGATGATCTTAAAGGTCTTTTTCATAAACAACCCTATGATTCTATGATTCTCTAATACAGATCTGGATATATTTTAATTCAAGTGAGAAATCTAAATATAGGATCCCTGTTTTCTTTGCTCTTCCATGTGCTTTGATCACCTCCTGAAGGACACAGTTCATCAATTCAAGATCAAGGTAGCATCACTCCATCACTTAAAATTACTTTTCTCACACTGGTTTATTGTGGAAACCTGACTAGCTTAATGGAATTATTTTTAACAAGTTTACCTCAATTTAACACAGACATGCCTGTGGACAATATTTCTGCATCTATATTCTTCACAAAATCATAAAGAAATGTGGGGTTTGCTTAGCCATCTGCTGAAATTTGTTTTATTTAAATTGCACAAGGTGGTTTGCTTTAAAAATCATGAAGGATAGGAAAAAGTAATGAAGGCATCCAAAAGCTCAGCTGAAATATGCACACTAAACTTTGGTATCCTGATTTCCAGAAGACTCCCCCTTCCTCAATGCTCCCTGATTATGTTAATTTATTATAGTAATAATACAACTTTCCTACTAACAGCTATTTTGGTAGTTACATGTGTATCAGATTCTGCTTTACCCCCTGCTTTGTTGGGGTTTTTCTTTTGTGTGCCATCGTCTACTATATATTGCAGATATATACACTTCTGTAGCCTGAATGTTTTGCCTGAATTCCTTAAAAATTGTTTTTCTCACAGGAATCAACATCAATTCCAGAAACAATTCTTTCCAATCCAGGGAAATGGATACTTCTTAAACATTAAGTTTTCCTTTTAAGGCTCTTTTGCATATTTGTCTCCTTGTTACTCAGCATCGCAGTAAGGCTGATACCTTTCACAGACAAAATGACCTGTCAGGGTGTCTTTCCCCTGTGAGGTTTATTTGGTCCTGGAATGCTGTCCTTTCAGATTTCATCCAAAATAAACCTAGGCTGTACTAACAGTTTCATCCTCAAAAAGAAAATGAGTGGGGTCTTCCAATGACACTTCTCAAAAAAGAAACAACTTAATCTTTGCTTTTTTCATTTCTCTCAGTACCCTCACTGGGACAGAGGAGCAGGGGCCATCTACAAGTGATCCAATTATAGAAATAGGTTGATGTTCAGAGCAAAGATTGTACCATGCTGAAGGAAGTAGCAACATCTACTATGCAGAGATCCAGGAGTCCTTATGTTATATCCTGTAACATTTAATGGATTTGTTTCATCACCAAATACAAGGGTCTCATAAGTTTTCCCCCCTTCCACATTATTTTTCTGAAAGCAACTCTGGTGGGGAAGGACTATCTGTGCAGTACTGATGTGGCAGGGCTCTGATCTCACTGGTCTTCCTGGTCGCTAGTGTAATACAAATAAGACTATGTGAGAAGACTGTAAGTGCCCTCATTTCAATACATGCCATTCAGAAATGTTGTAACTTATTCAATATGCAATTCCTCCTGCAGTCAAACATTCAAGTGATGGTTTCATCCTCTGGAAGAGTTTGAAGCTGGTGTTTTGTTTCTCATTAGCAGTAGACAGATTACATTTATTTTAGAACCTGGATTTCTGCCATTCCATTACTCTGTGTCTCTCTGGATCTGGCTCCTAAAATCTTTGTAAGGTCCAAGTACCTGCTGTTACATTTATAGATGCTAACAAAATTTGGAATATACACAGTGATAAACACCAGGTGAAAATTAAACCAAATCACATGTCCTTGGGGATTCTTTATTATGAAATGTAATATCTCTCTTATGATTCTAACCAGATAAAGCATGCTCCTTCAGTTCAGTTTCAGTTGTATTTGAGAGAGGAATTGTGAAAAGATTGGTTTGTTAGCATGTGGATATTGAACCACCTCAGAACTGTAATGAGCACAAAGTAGCCTAACTGACAAAAAGTTACCTGAATGCAGAGGGGTGGTTGTGCATGAATAGCATATGAAGTTGGAAAGTTAGCAGTGTTCCCTTCTTGCTGAAATCGGGTTAGAAAGTTGTAACTGCAACTTCTATTGCCAGCTACTGGCATGTTGCACCCTGGAAAGCACAGGAGTTCCCATTTCATAGAACCCGCAACAAGAAATCACCGTTTGCCCAGTACTATTAAGCAGTACTCTGTTGCTCCTAGTCACAGCAATGTGGTTTGCTAGGAGAGCAGGAAAAAGAATCTGTAATTACATCTGTCCACTGTGTAATTTCACACTTTTTTCCATACCTAGGTAACAACAGCTGAAGACCAAGCAATAAATCACAGTGGAATAATATACTGACCAACGTGCGGTGCCATTGAAATCCAAGCATATGATATCAGCTCATTTTGTCCCAATTATTTTTGTTCAAATCTGTCGATGGAGATTTTTCTGAAGGAGGCAGAACAGTCAGGACATCCAAATTAACCATCCATTTGGGTATTTTATTTTGAAATTACTCACTTCCACTTGCCTTTGTTTTATTATTTGAGGTTATCATGTATTGCAATAAAAGGAAACTTTTCAGAGTCCCTATCAAAACAAAAAATGTTTCAGTTCTGTTGACATGAAACATTTCAAAACAGGAGGAAAGAAGTCCTGTTTAGGCTTTTTTTTGCTTTGAAGAACTTTCAAATGTGTTCCAATTTGGAAGAAAATCAAACATCAAAATCCTAAAATCCTTTGCAAAACCCAACAGCTATTGTCTGCGGTTGCTGTGCTGCTCCTCAGGATTACATCCCCCCAGCCAGCATGGGCTCAGCAACTACTACTAGTGTGTGGCTCTAAGAGATCTGGCATTGGCTACGCTATTGATTTCCTTGGTGAGTGTGACTAGTCATTTGCCCTCTCTCTATTTCACTTTCCTTATCTCTAAAAAGGGAATACATGATATTGACCTTCTTTGTTAAATGTTTTGAGATGTCTAGAGGAGAAGGGTAAGGCATTCATCTGCCTTCAGCCTCTCCAGAGATTTTGCAGCACAAATGGAATGCCGTCAAAGGGCCTCAGACCAGAGCAAAGTATTCCAAAACTCTGGAAAACAGAAACTGAAGGGATGAAAATAATCAGAGCACATCAAAGAAGAGGTAGATGATCCCACAAAGAAAGGACTTCAAGATGTCCACAAATATTTCAAAAGTTTCAGGGAGGATTTTCAAAGGCCTCCTAGTCATCTACCTACTACATAATAAAATAAGATGAATATCATAGGAATAGCAAAACAGAAAAGCCAGGTATTTGAAAGACTTATACCAGGATAAGAGTGTTACAGCCTGGAACCCTCTCTCTGGAGTTCAGGGAGAAAAGCTTTGACCCAAACAACACCTGGTCCTTCTCCCATGATGCTAAGCTGCTAGTCTCATCTAATACTGCACTTTATGCAGCCTGTGCTAGCTGAGGGGCTGTCTATCAAATTTTTAGAAGGGCCATCTAATTGTCCTCCATGCTAAGGTTTTCTCCCTTCCAAGATGAGAACGTTAATGAGCACAGCATCTGAAAAGATCCTAATGCTAAAAATAGTAGCAGTAGTAGTAGTAGGAGAAGTAGCAGTAGTAATAGTAATAGTTTGACACCAGGGAGAGGAAAATTAAATATTCATAAAGGATGAAGTGTTACTTTCATGTCATAGCAGAAAAACTAAGTCATCCACTACAAACATGCTTCCTATACCTATGCCTATCTATAGATAAGCAGGAAGCATCTCCTTCTGTAGGGAAAGAAACTAGTCCGGGACCCTTAAACAATAGGGTATAGAGGGTTTATTGCTACTACGTGTAATACAAGAACTGGGAAGGTCCCAGCAAAATTATTAGGCAATGGGCTAAAAGCATGCGAGAAGAAACGCCCCTCCTCACCCTCCCAATCACAAAATTAAATATGAAATTCATTGCCACAGGATGCTGTGGAGAAAAGAGATATAAATAAACTTAAAAGAGTACAGGGATCTTCCTGAAGGATGAGTCCAGTAGGGACTATTAGAGAGGATGGTCCAGAAGTAGGCTCCAGCTCAGGAAGTCAGCAAATCTCCAATAGTTTCATTCTCCATTTTTAAAGTAATTTCTTAATCATTCACTACTGTCTGTTCCACATCAGACTATTTGCACCTTTAGTCTGATCCAGTAGCTGATCTGTCACTCAAACTTAAAGTGTATAGCAGTTTGGATTATTTTTTATTTAAACACAAAAAAAAGACTTCATGAAGCAGTAAAGAGAAAGTCAGACTGAAAAGAACCCAGGAGTTCCTCATGATAGACACTGGCACAGTATGTTATGTCTGTGCAGTACCTATGAATAGTTTCTTTATTTTTATAGTCACAGTTTGGTACAGTATGTGTCACCTCTGAAATTTAATGAACCCAGCATTACAGGAAATGAAAGTAAAAAGGTAGACCTCAAAAATATATCTTTAAAGATGTCTCAGGCAATTAATCTTTTCCAGGAGGGAAATCAGCTTTTCTTAGTTTCTAGCTTCACTAAAGATATATCCACAATATTATTCCATATAGAATGTTGTCTTAAATACTGACATATTAGCACAGAGGCACAGGGAGCTGATATTTAGTCTTTGGGGAGAGAAAGGAGTAACTCTGAGATGTTTGAGGGGTGACAATTATTTTTGCCTGTAGGTTAAGGGAATAAGGCAGAGTTCTTCAAGTATTTGATCTTTATGGATATGGAAGGTTACAGATCTCTGGGTTTTTTGTTGTTTGTTTGGGGTTGGTTTGTTTGTTTTTCCTTTCTGTATTATTTTATGGTGCCCCTGCCTGGCAGAAACTCTAGTTGAATTTCACAAAGGCATTCTTTTGCCTTCTTTTTGCCCCTTCCTTGCACATTACCTTCCTTATCCTACCTGTCAGAAGCTTGTGGAAGGTGGGCAACAGTAACGCCCCTTGCTTTAAAGTTCAGGGCTCCTGAACCTGGATTAATCGAGTCTTAGTATCAACCTCCTGCTGATCCAGGTGCTAATGTCACCCAGTTCCCAGCCACTCACTCCTGGTTATGTGCCAGCCATTTTATACATGGCTGTACAGTGGGTTTGAATGGGTTTATTTACTTCATTTTCCTCTTGGAGTAATGGCAAATTGAGACAGCTTATTTAAACTGCTAGTTGAAAATAATATGCATGTTACTACAGGCATATGGATGACAATCTGGTCCCAATTTTGAAGAATATATCTTTTTTTAATATTTGAACCCTGTAGAGGTCTACTAAGAACAGGACAGTGTTTTTGGTTGGTTAGTTTGTTTTTCTGCCTGCTCCTTTAGGGAGAGGTGCCTTAGCCTTTATCAGGCAGAAGGAATTTCACACCAAGGTATGGCAGGCTCTAATGTGCTGTAGGATAAGCATAACTCTTTAACGTTATTCAGATACAATTCCTCAAATGACATAGTTTACACATTTTCATCCTCATCCTCATTCACCTTCAGTCCTGCACAGGACAAGCCCAGTGATAAAATAAAGCACAATTTATGGTAAGGATATTACTTGCAAAACAGGAAAGAGGTTACAGTCTAAGGGATATAGCTGGAATCTTCAAGTAAATTTAACAGTTGAATATTTTTCCAGCTTCTTAGATTTAATTAGATTTTATTACTTTTGGATTCCTAAGATATTATTAGGAATCCATTATGAAGCAGCAGAAGTATCCTGCTTCTTGGATTACACCCCCAGATCTGAAACATATGTCTTAGCACTGGACTCTCAATTATATTAGCTGGACTTCTAACTTATTTTTAAGGCAAACGAGGTATTGAAGCATGTGAACAGCACAAACAGTTGTTACTTTGCTGGTCAAAGCATTTCTCGTATATCTAACTTCTCTTGTGAGATGCCTTTTATTGTTTGTTTTATTAATTCTACTGACACTTTAGGTGGAGTTTAAAACAAGACATATAAAGTACCTGTAAGAACACATTCAATTGTTTCAATAATTAGAACATGTTCATAAAACCTTCTATGCCTTTATCATATTTAATGTGTTTTGTCCATTGAAATAAGCTGTTCAGCTATTTTGCCAGGCTTGTACGGAGTGCGTGCATCTTGTACCAACAGTGCAGGGAGTTAGTAACACATAACTTTGCCTATAGACTTCCTCCATCCTACACACTAACTCTTCATTTTAGGACCTCTAGTGTTGCAGGTGATTTATGCTAACCTCGTGACTGCAAAAAAACCTGGAGTTAAAAGGGTGGACAAGATTATCAGTAATTCAGCCATTACTGAGGAATTGATTCACATCATTTGCAATTATCTAACCATAGGCTATTTAATTGCAGCTTTTCATCGCCAAGTCTGCCTTTTTGACCCACATCTTCTCCTGATGATCTTCTGGTTTCTCAACCAAGCTCCCATGTCAGAGCCCAGATGCCACACAAGGAGCAACAAATCACCTGGGTTTCAAGGCTGGCACTGAATCAGTAAAAACAGTAAATGTATCCTTAGAAACGCTTCCTCTGGAAAAGGACATTTCTCTCCTGACACCGCCTCTTTCATATGATATCAATGTCACAGATGAACACCAGAGATGCCCACTGATGTGAATCTACCCGCTGTGGAAAGATGCCCAGATATAAAAAGAACAATGAATTAAGATTGTTGGTTGCTTTTTTTTTTTTTTTAACTCCACAAAATACAAGTGAAACAGACTGGATTTTTCTTCAGTACTTTAAAGATGTAATAGTTTTAGAGCTCATCTAAACTTGCCATTTGGCTTGAAGATCTGTCATCTCTCACTAGAAGGACAGTTTCTGTGGGTTTTTCACCTCTTAAATTCAGCCAAAGAAAGTGAAAACCACTCACAGAATTGCCCGTGAATGATGACCAATTCTGAAAGCCTTGTAGGTCAGAGAGTTCTGAATAACTTCAGAAGCACTTCTGTGAACAGAGCTTCCACAGAATTCTCCTTGGAAACCTTGACAGGTTAATGAGCAATTTCTTTTAAACAGAATATTGCAAAAAGTTGAACTTTCTGTGCACTTTTCCAAATCAAGCATGACATGTTGTTAGTTGAAGAGATCCTGCATCTGGAAAACTAAAAGAAAATTATCCATGACTACAGTTTCCATGGGCTGAACACCTTCTAAATATCCACATCATCTTACAGCAGTTGGGATATGCTAGTGCACTGGTATCGCCTGATTGCTATCAAGGAGACAAAGTCAATCACACTCATTCTTTACTCCCAGATGTAAAGTAGGGGTGATTTCTACACAGCAACGAAGGTATCTTAAAGCTCCTGACAAGGTGCTGTATTCCACAGTGGTTATTTTGAGGCTGCCTGGGCTGAAGACTTAGTAGTTACAATCAGGAGTATTGAGGTGTTAAGAGTTTCACAGAGATCAAGGGTATAGCCTGAAGCAAAGCTATATATGCAGTGAGCTCTTAAAGGAAGTATTCTTTGATGAAAGGTAGAAAAGGGTTGAAGTGCATTATTTAAGGTCACTCTGAAGGAAAATGATGATGCTAAACAGAGAAACTATGACTCCTGTCTGAAGGGTCCTGCTCTTTCCTTTGGGTCACAGGTTTCCCAGTACTCTTGAGGGAGGCACCTATACATTACATACTGCAAAGTATTCCTACTGCAGATGCTGCTATGAAGATAAAAATGTTTTGTTATATTAGCACAGTATGCCTCTCTCCATGCAGGAAAAGTTAATCTATTCTTCTGTAAACAGTTCTGCTTCTACTTGTAGGATTGCTTCTTCTGACCCACCTGTCTCTACATTCAACCCTTCTCAAGCCCTCAGTGACAACACCAAAGATGCTACTGGAAAATAATCCTATATTCAGGGATCTCAGTCTCTTTAGCTCAACACAGAAGGTGGTAGGCAAGTAGGACAACAGGGAAATCTTTAGCTTAGCACAAAGACATACAATACTTCACTATTTAATAAGTGTAAACTAAATAAATAAAGTCTGGAAATAAGGTCCAGGAAAAGTAATTTGCAATGCAATTTACCTGGAGAAAAGTTCTTGCATGCTAGTGACTTTCCTAGCCAAGATTGGATGCTGTTTTACAATGCACATTAATATTTCAGACAGTCACTAATTCAGGGATAAACAGTGTTTATTGTACAAAATATCAGATTATAACAGTCTGGCTTTACAATCCAGGAACTACTGGAAGTGATAAGGGTTTGCTCCAAGACATAGTGGCCTAGGAAGATATGGGGTCAATACATCTACTCTGGGGGCCCAGCACATGCAGCAGGACACTTAAACAGTGTCTCATTACAAATCCAGGGGGAAAAATTTAAACCCATGTCTAGGCTCTGACTGAAGTGAGCATCCATTGTGCTGTGGACAAACAGAAAATTGCTTGGGCACGATGCTGTCCACACTGTGGCTCTTCCTGCTGCAGCTATGAAAAGCAGCATGACCAACTGAGATCCCTGCAAGATGAAGTGACTCTCCAAGATGAGCATCTGATCATGCCATGCCAGTACTTACATGGCAGCTTTTCGTTGTGCACTGGCACGTTAGTCTGAGCATGCTGTCCTCTCTGATATGTATCCTGTCTTGATGAAGAAAAATTCATATTCCTGGTCAAACATCAGTGATTTTGCTCTTATTGCTGCTCCTACTTGGATATAAAGAGGCTCTGCACCTCCTCCTCAAAGCAGAAATCAACCGCATCACTCCTGCTCCTGTGCTCTCACATTCACTGCACTGTGTCTTGGCCAAGGCTGTATCTACTCAGTGCAGCTCATCTCTCTTCTACCTAAAGCTCTTTATACCTGTCACATCTTACATCTTGGCAAGCTTCCACAGAATTTGAGACACCTCTTAACACTTGTCCTATGTTGTCCTTGTCCCTACTAAGAGGGTGGACCCAGGGAGCACACTTCCTTCACCTGCCCCATCCCTCGGTCTGTGCTCCTGGCACTCCTATAACAGCCCAGATCTTTCAGAAAGAGAATGATCTGCGACGCAAAAGTTTCCACTGCTAATAAATAAAATACAATAAAATATAATCTATTCCAATGTATATTATTTTATATTTATACGTATGGTTCAATGAATACAGTTATATATATTACATAAATAATTATTATAGAGTATTATACCACACTACTATCTTGCAATATAATTATAAATACATTGCAGTGGGAAGTGTTCTGATTTGAGGGGAAAGAAGAGGTTGCAGTTGAATAAATTATAGATGAAAAGAAAAGTAACAAATGGACTGCAAGGGCTCTGAGAGCACGCAAATTTTAATTTTCATAAGGATTTATTATGTTTACTGTATCTACATTAGTAAAAACTGCAACCGCTTGAGCAAAACTTTTTTTCAGCTGACATAGGACACAGCATTTATTTTTCTCTTTTTACTAAAGAAAGGAGAGGCTTTTTATGAATTAGTGTACTGCAATGCTAAGTTTTATATTAGCTATAAACTAAGGTAGTAAAAAAAGTCATATCATTTTAACCTTGGAATGCAATAGGGAATGTGGTGGATGCGTAAAAATTTAACGCCCTCCAATGTCTGGTTAAGTGATCAGTGCTGATGAGTGGGAGTTTGCGTCTGCCTCGTAGTAGTATATTTTAATTGCATTTTCTTCTCTGACATTTGGGCTGCATTTCCAAAGCAGCTGAGGCCATGCAACTGGTCGGCTGGTGAGAAGATGAGCAGCAGATCCTGACTAAAACTTTTCTGGCAACCATGAAGGTCAGCTAGATACTGAGAATTTCTTACATATCTAAGAGGTTTTTTTCATTGTGCTGTGCATCTTTCAACCAAGTTGCTTCAGTCTAGGGGGAAAAAAAAGCATTTGTGCCCTGTAGTTGGCATGTACTACATTTCTCCCTCAAACTGCAGAACACAGAGTTGTTCAGGTGCATATGCTATCTGTATAAATAAAGTTGGTGACATGAGTTGCAGTTGTATGATAAGCATATAAGATAATAATGTCTTTGCTATACAAAGAGTTATGGCTTTTACAGTACCTCATTTCACTGCTGCAATCTGGAAAAGGATACATTATTCATAGAAAACTACATTAAAATACATATTAATGCAATCTTCTACTTCAGTCAGAGACAGTTTTGGATGGAAAGCTGAACTGGTCAGAATGAACTCCAAATTTCTCCTTCTTTTTATCTTCTTTTCTTAGATCAAAGCAAATATGCAAAGGAAACAGAGGCTCCCTGTTTGAATAAACAAGGCAGTTTCATAAGCATGGGTTTTGAAGAAAGTCATGCAGATGTTTTAGTCTTTAAAACTGTTTTGCTAGTACGTAAAGCCAAGTCAACTGTAGCTGAGCTGGTTGTTTTGGACACTCAGCTATTTATCATTTTCCAAGAATGTCCATTTTCTTCCGACTTCCTCCCTGTGCTTGTATAAAACATTGCCTTGTCTTCTCTCTAACAATCCTGACAACAAAAGATGATGCAGTAAAAGTCTGTGCCCTGCAGGTTTGTGTGTGTATGTGTGTCTGTGTGCAGTGCTTGTGAATCCTATGGGATAAGAGCTGCCATATAAATGTAAATGGAAGCCATGCTCTTCTTTGAACTGATGACCCTTTGCCGCTGTCTTTTTTGACAGGATAAGCAGCACGACTAGCAATTGCTAGAATGAAATGGCACAATAAATCCTGCTCCTTGCTAATTTTTCAAAACCTGGGCTATCTTCACATATTTAAGGACTTATTGTTGAATTCTGTCTTCAAAGTGAAAAATAAATAAAAGGCAAAGTTGAGGCTAGAATAAACTTTCAAAAGCATCTCTGGACTTGTAGCTTTGATTTGAAGTTTCAGAAATGAAATATGCAGCTCTGAGTGTAACTCTTGCTGAAAGGCAAGAAAATTGGGCTACTTTTTATTTCTTAGATCCAGCATTTTTTCTAGCTTTTTTTCCTGCTGGCTTTTTTCCATCGGCAAAAAGTCCACTACCCACAAAGAAGACCTGCTGCTTTCTTCAGAACTTTGTGCACTCACAAACATTGCCTCAAATATTGTGTTTCATCAGTATCTGGGCTTACATTTCTAACCCAATGCTTTATGTGAGACACATAAACCAGGTCTTGCTTGTCTGTGAAATTTCACAGTGTTTTATCCAAATAATAAATACATTCTCACATCTAACAACTCTCTATGCAAAGAATTTCTATTACCACGCTCCCTTCTTTTACTAAGAGAGCGAGACAAGGTAGTAGTTCATATAAATTTACTGATTCTTGGTTTTCAACTTCCCTTTTTACCCATGTAAATAGCAATTACATTACAATTGTCTGAACTTGACATGTAAGTTATTTGGATTTCTGGGCATCATCAAGCTTCACAGATGTCAGTGTAATATTAAAGCAACAGGAAACTTGCACTAGCAATTTTAGAGTTCGCAAATTCAGAGGTCTTCTTCAGGTCAAGTTAAAAAGGAAGGTACCTTTACTGTTCTCAGTAGTAGGTCAAATTGTCATAAAAAGCTGGTGCTGTTTCTCTTTTATCTTTTGAGCTGATTCACTATATTTCTTCCCGACTCCCTTCTTTCTGGCCCATGACTTACTGGATCTGAACCAGCGACTCCCACTGGTTGAGAACAAAGGGTTCCCTATACTCATCAGTGGTGTGGAGATTTGCCATCTCCATTTGTGTGCCACTATCTTGGCAAGCTGGTTTGATGACACTAGCTATTCCCAGCATAATCCATCTAGTTGTCTTTCCCCAGAGGGAAAAATCGCTTTTATTACAGGCCAAAAATGATAGATGCCACTGGGATCACAGGATGGGGTTTTTCTGTTTTGTTTTTTTTTTTTCATTGCAGACTAAACTAGCAGTGCCAAGAGCTAAAGTGTTTCTCAGGAAAGTGATTGTCACTATGGTTATGCATGGAAGACAATATCCATTTTTAGCTTTTGACCCTTTCATTCAAATTCTGGACTGAAAAACAGTCATACTGAAAACAAGTATTATTGCACAATACAATTAATATCTAATGAATCAACTTTCATCAAAGAACTGGTTCTTATGCCTTTCTACACTCTATTCTTAGGAATTAAACAGAGTGACTCTAACACTCATTTACTGCAACATAGCAAAAAGAATGGGAAGAAGTCAGGTTGGCCTGAAAACATTTAACAGTGAGTTAGAAATGCCAGATTTCACTGCAACATAAGAGTGACTGTATTCTTTCAGGGGCATCTTTCATGTTGCATATCTTTTCTCCAGTGTCCAGTAAAGTTAAGGAAGCTCAGGAAACCTTTACTGAAAGCAGAAGGTTCAACGGACATTGCATTGTCAAAAAAAGATTGAATTAGCCTTTGAAGCAGATAATATATTCTCGTTTAAAATGTGGAATTCTGGTGCTGACAAGAACATGCAGAACGGGTCCCATCTCTCTGTTGTGAGGTAGTAGAAGCAGCGTGCAACTCAAAGAAGGGTACAAGAAAAGACCAAGTCCAGAAAGATGCCTACCCAGGCCTGTGTTCCAAATTCCGCATTTTCTGCAGCTTATACTTTCAGCTGTCTGCACATTATTGCCACTCATCTTTCCATATGCGTCCATCTGTCTTAGTTGTAGTGTCTCCACTAGATGAGAATTGCTTTCTCTCTGTTGCTATTACTTTCTGTTGGAAGGAAGCTAAGGCAAGAGGAATAGCATTTTTAAAATTCCTTCTATGAACTTTCTTGCCATCTTGTCTTTTAGGGGTTTATTTAAATTGAATTATTCTTGAAGGCCATGGACAGAATCCATCACACCACAACACTGACGTCTACATCTGAGCTACTTTGCACCTTCAGGAAGCAACTCAACTCATCTGTCACTTTTAGACATTAACTTTAGCATAAGATTACTCACATCCTAATATGGCCATTTCTGTCTTTGGGTTCTGAAGGGAAACCAAGATCTACAGAATGTAGACATATACACACATATACAAAAGTTATTACACAGATATATGGGAAGCCAAATACCAGCATCTCTATTTGGAGAGCAAATACAGGCATCTATATTTGGAAAGACGAGTCCTGTGCAATGAACGTATGAAAGCAGAGCGTTTTTTGAGCTCAGGATGTTATGACAACATATGCTATCTGAACAGTTTGCGTCCTTTATTTGCTTTTTCTTTTTTTATTCTTCTTCTTTTTTTTTTTTTCTACAACTAAAACAAGAATCTCAATTTTCCACAGAAATTTTCACATTTTTGTAAGAGCCAAAATTATCAGAAACTAAAAAAATCAAACTGAAATATCATGTGACATGTTTGATTAGAGGTATAATTCACTCCCCTGTTTTACTGTTTCCTACTACAGATGTGCACTGACAGTGGCCTCTATGTAGCACTACCAGTTCTTTCTCAAGGGCAGAACAGAACACAACATTGAACTCTTATCTGAACAGGCAATAGGAACCCATCTCAAAGAATTGGTTCCCTAAGCATTTTGTTCAAGGTAACTTAAAGTGCTGAAACAAGTTCTAACTGTTAATTGCAGATTTTACACTTGGTGAACATGTAAAGTAGCTCTGAGCCCTGTAGAGTGATCTTTGCATTCCTACTCCTCTCAGATATCCTCCAGGCATCCACACAAAAAGATCAGTTCTATTTTTATTTTCTTTCACTTCAGTTTTACAGGGTATCTCTGAATTCTTGTGTGGCAGACAATGATCTGGAGTAAGATTTGTTAGTCCATAGTTTATTTTTAACTTTTTTTGCTTGTTTCTTGTCTAATGTAAACCTCTTAATTTTCAAGCACCTTAAAAAACATCAGGGTTTCTGAGATAGTTTATTTCTTTTGTCTGAGACTTCTTTATTTCCGTTGTCTAACTCATGACATAATTCTAAATAAGGTTTTAGTCATGGCCCATAAGAGCAACAGAAATCTCCTGTATTACTTTGTTTTTTACTCTTTCTCTGCTGTTGCTGCACACTGAGAAGAGAGATTCATTGGCCTCAGTAAAGAGTCCTGTTCTGTTTAACATGGTATGGGATCGCACAAAACACAAATGGAAGCTTGGAAAGTTTTGTGCAGAAACTGTCACCATCTGCATGGTTTTGAGGTCTTAATTCAAGAATAACTATTGAGTATGTATTAGTTGTATTTCCAGTAACTCAAAAAGGAAAATAATCCTGATGCACCCAGGGCATAAATATTTAATACTCCATCTGTTAAAAGTATTTTTAATTAAAAACTGCAACCATTTTTCTTTTTTTCCTCCTTGTAGCAGGCAGGAGTTACGATAATGCAGTCTAAAAACCTTATCTTTGACAATTTTATAGCAGCAACATATATTACTTGCTAATTGAAGCAGAATATTTTTAGAGCATCTTAAATTTGTTCTTAATTCGTAATATTGCCTAGAGAAATACAATGGAGGAAGAGGTTGCCATTCTAGATGAAGACACCTTTAGCTCTTCCATAGATCTGTTATCATTAAAAGGCAAAGAGTCTTGCCTTTTCTAAAGTAGTACGCAGTCATTTGTAAATCTTGCCTATGAAGCAGTGAAAATGATTTTGTAGACAGTATCAGATTTTAATTTTTAAAGAGGTTTCAAACCGCTGCCATAACTTTTTCATGTTTATACCAGCAGGAAATTCTACAACTGAGACAGATTTTATTAAATTCATTCTGTGTTTAACAAAACAAAAAGCAACCAAAAATAACAGGAGAAACTCCAGCTCTTTCAATGCCAGATGCTAACAGAGTCTTTCTTCCAAGAAATGCTTATGAAATTGTATCAAAATGAAAATGAAATGGGATTATGTGCAAACTCCTGTTGATATGTGTTAAGAGTTTTATGTTGCAATTTGAAGACACTTTAAACTGTAAAATCATAAAGAATAATCTTGGATCTGTTTTTCCCTTCCTCTGTCACAGTCTCATTGATGAGAAAGCCAATTTTAGATTAAATTAATTTTTAATAATTTTTGATAGATACAGCATATCTTTGGAACTGTACTTCCAGGTAATACCTGAATTTCCAAGTATCCATATGCCTTCTGTTGGCAGCAGGTGTTTCGCAAAGAAGCTTACAAACACATTTTTGGGCTGCTTCGCAAAGCAGAGTCAGGGGGCTTCAGGCTACAAAGCAGTGGGTGAAATACTCCTCATTTTTACTATTTCTTTTTTTGCTGTAATGCAGCATAACTTCACCAAATGAGGCCTTTATATTTGTATTGACCTTGACATAGCTCAT
This sequence comes from Eurystomus gularis, assembly GCA_013400335.1. Lineage (NCBI taxonomy): Eukaryota > Metazoa > Chordata > Aves > Coraciiformes > Coraciidae > Eurystomus > Eurystomus gularis. The sequence continues at coordinate 194,335 of VZZY01019566.1, read as the reverse complement.
ATAGAAAGTTGATTATTCAAACATGATAAAGACCTATGTATTTTATTGGTTTGTAATTTTTTTTTCTGTTTTGCATTCTGTGCAGAGGTAAATTTTTTCAGAAAACTTGCTCAATATTTTTCTGGACATTCAAAATTCACTTGCCCTCTCATTTCCACTGTTTTTGCCATTCTCTCTCCCACCCTCCCCTCTCATTATGAACTAGAACACAAATGCTCAATCTACTGCTGAAATGCATTATTTAAAAAAAAAAAAAAAAAGTGCATCTGTTCTGATCACATTCCTATTCACGGGTCTGTGTTTGAGTGTTTGACTTGAAACAGTTTCCCCAGAGTAAAAGACTGATTGATTTCAGGATTCAATTCCTCTTGCTTGTGATAGAAATACTTGTAAAAGAACCATAGTGTTTAAATCTTATTATTTCTACAAATGCTTTATTTATAACCTGAGGTTTGCTCCTCATTCTAAGATAGAAGCGTGGTATGTAATGTTTTTTTCTAACATAGGCACCAAGAATTAGGACAAAAGGTTGCTGCAGCAGGAACCATGCAGCAGCAGGATAGATAGATACAAATAACTTCCTTCATTGTCAAGTATCCACTGAATCTGATTCATTGTTACTGTTGGTTGTTGTTGTTTTATAACATCTCAAAGTGGATTACAAAATTCCAAAAATGGAATTAGGACATCTCATGACAGATGTAAAGATGTGTAATAAATGTTTATCTAATCTTCAAAACCTCCAGCACACAATTCATCCCATGTACTATAAACATTTAGCCATTACAAAACTCATTATTGTTGCACTCTGGAGATGCTGATCTTCTCCATCAATTTTGCAGAGAACCTCTTTGACTAGGTTGCCAACACTTTTGTCATTAAAATTAGATGAGATGAGTCCCATCTGAAGTAAATGCAGATAAATGAATGGATCATATTTAGATAAAAATATTATGTGCCTAATTAAGCTATAAAGTCTACTATGGAGTTTACTATCAAAATAGCAGTGAATAATTCAAGTCATTGGCTCTCCCAATGGAGACAAGAGAAGTGCTATAACTGGAAAGTGTTTGACAGTTGCCTACTGTGGACTTTCTGAACAGGGCCCAATGTTAAATATGTTCTGTCAGTGTTACATGGAAGACTCAATGTACTGCAGTAACGAAAGAATCTTAGTATACTGAACAAACTTTCTGTCACGCTATATTTTAAAGTTGCAGAGAAGTAGTCACAAAGGCTAGATGTCACCTCACAACTTCCTCAGTCTCCCACTATTAGAATTTTTTGCAAATTTACACACTGCAGTTAGAAAAGTAGCTGAAATTTCTTTTTTCAATGACCTCTGTTAGTTCCCATCCAGGCCTTACTACAGCCTTAACGGGGAGCACTGCTCAGGGGTCCTTGATCATTTCTAAGCACTTTTACCCAATAAATATTCTTCCCCTTCAACCCATACAAAGGCTACCAGCATTGCTGAACAAAAAAAGACCTTGCTTTGATTTGTACCCAGAATGTAGCAGAACGAGGATATGGTGGGTATTTGGTTATACATGTTGTAGCTCCCCAGCATGAATTTTCAACAGAAGCAGAGAGCGGAATCCTCTGCTTTAGAGGATCAAGAACAGAGGATCAAGGTCAAGACTACTGCCACCTACCAGCTTGCACCCAAGTCTGAACTTCTGTCAACATCTCTAAACAGTGCTCGTTAATCCAGCAGGATTGACACCTCGGAATAGACCATTAGTGATACGTATAAATTATTGCAGGTATGCTATGGTAAAAGTATACTAAATAGCAAAATTAAATGGTCAAAACCAAAAATGGTGCCGAAGTTATATTTCCATATGAAACTTTAACTGAAGGCTTATGTGAATGTTCATTATAAAGCCATCATTACTGACACATTCATCTACTCCAGGCAATAGCCTATCAAGCTGCTTTTTGTCCAACTTTTGCTTTCCATACATAGCATATTGAAATTGTGCACACGGTTTCTCTACCTTACTGTCAAGTTAATTTGACTGAAACAGAATCTTCCATGAAAAACAATTGTAACTAGGTTACCACTATATAGTCCATTTATCCTCTTTAGCAGAGCAATCCAATAAGCCAGAAAGACTCAAGAATTTCCTTAATCTTTCTAAACATGTGCAGTTATTGATTTTTTTTTTTAATGGTCAGGAATTGGAAGAAGAAAATTAAGGAACTGAGTGATAGAAACTATCTAGTTTATAACATTAGAAAACTTCAAGAATCCTAATTTAGCTCTTACACCTTTACAGTTTATTAATTATATTTTTTGCAGTCATTTCAGGAGATGATAATAAAAATTGTAGCTCAAATTTTAGAGTTTCCCTTTGCCTTTGGTGGTCTTTGTGTAAGGATCAGAGCACACATATAGCTGTTCTAATAAAAGTCTATTAGTCTCTTGATTGTTGCTCATATTTCCTTTTCTGCAATAGTATTCTTGCATTTTACATCTAGTGATATCAAAACATTTAAGTTTAGGAGAATTTCCCACCTTTCCCTCAGAGGTAAATGAGGGCATGAAAATGAATCATGCCCTCAAATTAACTATTTCTTATTATTCTTAGAAGATTAAAAAACCTATATCCAAGCTTTCAGGTAACATGAATGCTTCCATTTTGTCTTAAGTATTTGCAAACTGACTAAGTTTTTTTTGCTTCACAGATAGGGAAGATGGTTTCTTATGCAGAATAAAAAGATCTTTTGTAGTACTGCAAAGACTTCTTTTCTTCCATATTCAATGGCAACATTATTGCCAGCTGTGGCAATTCGAACACAATAAAGTTGTAAGAAAGAGGGAGAACAGCAGGGATGGTCTCTTGCGCTCTTACAAGATCAGAAACCACAAGTACTGAGTTACTGATACAGGCAAAGGCATTGCCTCTTTCCTGGGCAGGCCACTTATTTCACCTGTGTAATTGTAGTGCTAGAACCCCATATATTTGAGAAAAGGAACGTATAAAATTAAATATTACATAGTCATAGCAATGGAAACAGTCAATAAATGCAAATCCTGATGGTTAATTAAGATTGTGAGGCCAACCTAAGTATCTTCATGGATCTTCTGCCTAACACAGGCCATGGAATTATATTCACTAATTCCTGTAATGGTCCAGACAATTTCTGGTTGACCTGAAACGTACGTCTTAGAAAGACTCAAAGGCTTTACTTGGGTCAGAGGTTTCAAGTAATGGAAAATGCACCCTAGGCATGTTGTCCTAACCTTTGGTGCTAAACTTTTACAGTGCATTTCTAGTTTAAATTTGTTGAGCTTCAATTTTCAGCCACTGAATTGTACCATACATTTATCTGGCAGATTAAAGACCCTTATACTGTTAGAAGTTGTCTCTCTCTGTAGATACTCACAAACATGACCAAGTCACCTCTTAACCTCCTTTTCTCATATTATTCTTGAAACATTAAATGAAAAAGAAAAAGACGGAAGGTCACATTTTACAATTAGATGCATCTGGACAGATTCTGTTGAAAATCAATGCCATAGATGTGTGGACCTGAAGAAGGAACATGTCTATTGATGATTTGAAGGGTATGGTTTCCAGGAAATTCTGTGAACAGCAGATGATCTTCCTACCGGTTTTTTTGATGCTACCTAAGTAGGTCTTACATGCCCTCTGCTGAGGGCAATATTACTGCTGGCTGAATCAAATGCAGAGCAGTAACTGCAGCCTTTCTAGCCAAAGGAAAGATGCAATCTATATCGATTTTTAAAGATAAAGGACTAACAGTGGGATTAATACAGTCCACTTTCTCTCCTATCATAAAACCTCAATTTTGGCATCTCTTCTAAGTCATTTAAGGCTTATTTGTTTCTTTGTGATTACTTTCTGTCAAAGAGTTTTCACTTTTTTGAAATGGCATCATAGTGAGAAATCAGGCTTTTTCTGTTATTGGTTTAAAAGTATTGTTTGGATAGTAAGCATCCCAGGAAAGCTGTAGCACTTTTAACTTACCTCTGTAAACACTCATCTAATAAATTCAATTAACAAAGTTAGTCATCACTGGAACTGCAACACATGTCCAGTTTCCCCAGCCTATCTGTCTTTAGGAATGGTCCTAATGGTTTGTGGCAGCCGCGATTCTGCTCTGCTTGCCCTGAACCTGAGATCATTAGAAAGCCAGGCTAGTCCTGAGCCATTTTCCATGCTAATCAGCATTTCTTCTGGATCTGCTGTCAGCACAGCCTTCTGACTCACAGGAACTTGCTGCATTTTTTTAAATGTCCTGAACTGATTCAAAACAGATGAGTTTGGGAAGACTGTAAAAGATGTTACTTATGCATTATCTAGTCCCTGCTAATTGTACAGCTAGTTCAGGCACCCACCTCAAACAAAGCTTATCCTACCCCCATCCTACCCTCCTACTACCTACAGTTAGTGAGAGATATGTAATTTAAAGTGTCACTTGTACCAGTCTCTCTTTTAGGTCTTCCTCTAAAAGCCCTGAAGCCTTTTGGAGAGAACCCTTCATTTGTTTTAAGCAAGAGTGTAAACATCTAAACCAAAAAAAAAAAGTAGAGGCAAATGATAAATATGGTGAAATTAATGAGGTAGACAAAGTGATAAGTAGATTTTGGAAAGGTACCCAAAAGTTACTTGGGTGCATCTGATCATTTCCACAGGGGCAGAAGGGGAGACCTTTTCTGCCCACATAGACAGCCAGATGTGAGCAAGCTCCTATCCAAAACCATTAGTGTGATGGTTAGGGTCCAGCTAATAAACCCTGCTGAAGGGTAGGCTCATTAGATTGGAAATAGCCTGTGGTAGTGTAACTATATCACCTCTAACATACAGCTACTGCCTGACTCACCAACTGAGGAAGGACTGAGATGTGCCCATCTGTGGGCATACATCTGCTCATAAGCACCTTAGATCAGTTTCATCTCACTTAAAGTTAGACCTTTGAGACAATTATGTCAGAAGTGTAATTCACTAGAATACCTCTATACCCAGTGGGGGAGAGGCATGTTTGTGAGAGAGCAGTTCAGTTCCCTGCGATCTGAAACATCCTGTGAAAGAGCTTTACTCTTTCCATAGACCTAAATGCTGTTCAAGGTGATGAGGTGTCCAACTGTGTCATGATAGGATTCTGGGCAAATATATAATACCCATGACACTGGAAATTGCAGGACACAAAACAATCAGTCTAACAAATCTCACAGTCATCCATTATGGATGAAATTATTTTAAATCACTAAAATTTAGAATTGTTATTTTGATTTTAAGATTTTTGAATTTTCTAAAGTAAGAGAGTTGGAAATCTTGAAAGAAAAACGTATTTCCAAATGAAAAATAGAAGTGTTAAGGAAATGTCAAAAATAGTTCTTTAATTTTTTTTTTCTGTTATGTCTTACGAAATGATAAAATTCACAGTGCATTCTGATGTTGTTAATTTTCAAATTTGTAACCAAAATCTTGTAAGAAAGAATTCAGAACACCCTTCTCTGCATATTCTGGAACTCCAGAAAGCCAAGGCAAATCTTTCCCTCCCTCTGTCCCCAAACCAAACTTTCATATCTCATCATATCTCATGAAATACAAGGAACATTGGATCTGCAAAAAAAAACCCTAAGAAATACATATGATCAGAAGACATCATTGGCCTGGAAGATAGCAGCTGAGATCAAAAGCAGGCAGCTAGAAAACATATGTCTTCAGAATCACTAACACAATTTACCTAAGGTTGAATAGGCTTGCCACTGCAAATATCAAAATTGGGACCGGTTGCTTCTCAAAAAGTTATAAACTTGTTCAAAACCAAAAGAGATCATAAGATTTAAAATAGGACAATCATACATTCTGAGTTATGCATGAGGTCATTAAATGTTCCCATGGTCCTTTTGGGCCTCAAGTCTGATGACTTCAACAGAGAGAGGAATATGAACTCTGACCAGACATCGCTAACTTAGCGCAAAGTCCAGGCTTACTTAAGGTTTAGCCAAAAGCACTTGGCCGTCTTGTGACTGACATTTGCATAGCTCCCATTCAAATGAACATGCATATGCATACATTATAGGATAACCTATTTTCTTTCCTTCTGAAATCTGACTGCTAAGGGCTTGCTTCCCAAATTTCTCTCCTTTTCCCAACATTCATCTCTCCCTTTCTGTCACACACAAAACTTGTGCATAATTCCTTGCCCAAACCCCACGCTTGTGCATTCATTTTCACTGAGAAAAGATGTCTGTTTTCTATTTTATAAACCAAGATCTAAAATGATCCTGATACCTGCAGTGCTGTTCTCACTAATTTAAAATAACACTGTTATTTCCATGTCGTAGTGAGCAAAATAGCAATCAGTATGGGTTGAAAAATATTGTTGAAGAAATTCCATATGTTTCAAAATCCCCTGAGATTCACAGAACAGATGTGACAGAAGTGGGAAGGATTCTGATTTTCTCCCCATCACACTTTTCCCCTAGCACAAGTAGCCAGGACTTTTCAAAATTTCCAGTCTCTTGGGATGCTTTTGTTCTTGATGCCACACAAAAACTCTAGAGAATGGCAAAGGATCAAAGATCCTATTCCACGGAATATGGAATTTTCCTCCTGGAAAAAAAACATCTATTACTTAGGTCACATGATGAGTTTTTCAGAAACAAAATGTACTTCTGGAAAGCAGGAGCAATTCTTTCCTGAAATGAAATATTCACAGGATTTCCATTTTTTTAAAATTAAGAGGTAACTTTTCAGTGTGTCCTTTCTGTATGTATCTGCAAATCCTCTGCCTGGAGCTCCAGAGAGCAGATGCCTGAGGAGCCAGAGAGCCAGACTAACGAGAAATATTAGGTTATATCAGCTCCCAGTTGATCATCTAATGGGATCCAGCCCCAAACTTTCCAGCATGTGTAAAAATATAAATACAAGGTCTCTGCCTGCACCATTGTTTTACTCCAGAAACATTTTTTTTTCTCATTTGAAGTAAAAATTTTAAGTATGTTAGTTTCAGATGCACTTCCTGAGAAAGCAGGTATTATTTTAAAATGATGCTGTTGTGGGCTAACAAGAAGTCTGCTAATGCAGGTTTATACACCTGCACACATTACTACAGATAAAGGTAAGAAGCCTTCCAAATGCCCATAGGATGAGCTTGGAATGAATATGCAGAACAGTCTTTTTCTCACATAAAACGTACACATGCTACAAGACAAGAAAAGACCAACAGCTGCCTTCATGTACTGTGGATTTGATGCTCGTCTATGGTAACTCTTTCTTTTATGCACATGAATTATCCAGTTGTTGGGTAACAGGGACTTAACAAGGGCCTGAACGCTGAGCAGGGACCATATGTGTTTATATCTATATAGGCCAGTGATCTTTTGTGACCAGAATGTCTGATGCAGTGGGACAAGGCAGTTACTTCCCATCATCTTTTTAGGTGGTTTTGTTTGTGAATGAATATATAGATCTACACAAATGCATTTAATCACATTCACATAGATATCTGTGTGCATATTCATGTATCTTTGCACATATATACATGTTCATTGTATAAAAGCTTGCAAGTGGTCAAGATGCTCAATTACCTTGTTCTTCACATGCTACAGTCACAGTGCAAAAACAATCATTTTAAAAAAAAGGAAATTAAAGGAAATAGATAGCATGAAGCAACCCCTTCTCTCTCTCCTGCATTTCACAGTGGGCATTCTCAAAGCCAGTTACCCAGCTCCTGCAGCTCTCTGCAGGACCAGGGGGAGAAACACACAAGCAATGCAGCATTTCAGTAGCTCATCTGGGTTAGGGAATACAGGGAAAGATACTGCATCCACAAGAATTAGTTGCTTATGATACTAGAGTGAGCTGTGTGCCCATACTCTCACAGGACACGTGCCTGTATTAGCAGGGATGTTGTGGAATAGTTCATAGATTATGGTTAGAAACTGCAAATTACTTCACTGCCTGCTTGCAAGTTGAAAGGAGGATTTATCCTTGCTCTTAACCTGCCTACTGCCTCCATGCAAATCCCTTTTCATTTGGGCTTTGTGAATGGCAGTAATGTTGGGCACTATAAGCTCCTACTCAGATGTCTTGCTGCATAAACCACCGAAACCATGTGAGATCAGGCAACCCTAAAAATATTAAGTCTATTATGAAGCTTACGTATCAGTTTTTCATAAGCCACTGAACTGGATAAAGTAACTGACTGCTCTGTCAAAGGCTGAGTTTCACTCTTCCAGTGATAATATGATTTTTTTTTCAGATATCAAGTAATTTTGCAATTTTCTGTTTGAGCTTTAAGCACAGTTTTTCCAACATATAATCTAACATACACAGGACAAGAGAGATTTCTCTATTTGGTGCCCTTGAGATAATCTTCACTTCTATAATTTATTTCTTTTTCCACAGAATCCAGACTAACAGTACTATAAACGCTGAAAAATGTCATTTTTCACCTCTGCTGCCTGTTAAAATGCCCAGTGCAACATTTATAAAGGTGTTTCATTTGTGTAACTGTGCTAATTTTCCTCTGTCACCTTCCTCCTCATGCTGAAAAGAAAAAGCGTAATTCATTAAGGCTTGTGAGGGGCTTTAATTGTACTAGATGGCACAAATTATAGAAATGTAGCAAGTTTATCTCCTGTAAAATGTGGAAAGGTGGAGTTTGGGTGAAAGGTGCTCTTCAGAAAAAATATTAATTGGGTTTTAGCGCATGGACCTGTTGGATAATTCCATTCCTGCTCACATAGAATACTGAGAAAACTACTGGCACTACTTTACTCCAATTAGTTTTTCCCCTTTCCTTGGCCTCCCTGGGGCTAATAGAGCTCTATCTGTTCTAAAGACAAACCGTAGCATTCAGTCCTCAATGTATTCAGGTGGACCATAAGCCAATATTCCCTTTGACTTATTACATGATGAATAAGCAGGACTTTTGTGTTGATAAATGTTTAAACTGACAGATTGCAGATCCTTCTCTAGCCTCAAGCCCAGGGTGGTTGTGACTCCCGGGAGCTGGCAGGGCATCTGTTAGTGAAGGATCACTGTAAATTTGCCCAGGTTTCAGCGTATTGAAAAGGCAGGTTTGAAGGACCTCTGTCTTGGTGAGCTGCTCCAGTGCTAGAGTATACTGGAAAGGTGTTCACACTGAGCTCCTCTGGAGAACGGTAACTCACTTATGGGAAGCTGAAATAAACATTGCTTTATATTACTATTCCAAGCTGTACACAATGGCAGCTCAGGAGCAGCTTCATAGCCTTATTATATGACACACATATAAGATAGCTTCAGTCATTTCAGTTTAATGAGTTAATATCCTCATATTATTCTCCTAAGTATCCATTGCTGACCACTGTCTGAAACGAGATACAGACAGAAAAATTGTCTGACCCAGTATGGTAGCTCTTACACTCTGATCTCATGAAAAGTTGCTCTGAAACCCTCCAGCAGATTTGCATGAAAATGGAACAGTAGAATCTGATGCCAATTTTGTCTATTTATGGTCATTTAATTTTTGGATGTTCTAACAACCATATTAGCTTTTTAATGCTAAAATCCTTTGAAAACACTATTTACTATGTCCTGCCCAATATGGAGGCTAAAACCAGATAATGGAAGCCTGATTCCATTAATGAAATTGTGTCTTAAAAATAAAAATAAAGAAATAAATCAATAAAAATGAAAATTATTGGATTTGTCTCATTATTTCCTTCCAGACAACAGCAAAGAAGTGCAATTTCAAAGCTAATGTGGATTGCTTAGGCTTGATGCTGCTGTTATTTTTTAACCTGCTGCTACTGAAATTTTCTTTCTCTGGGAGCGTGTCAGACCTTTTCAGAGTATTCCCCATTGGCAGAGTTGAAGTCAAATCACTGGCTTCAAAGCAGAAAACTAATAGTAATGCTGCTTTTTTTTTAAAGCAGCTACTAGCTTGTTCTAAATAAGTGGTAAATTATAGTATAGTAATAGTCCATATCTTTTTGAGCTGTAAAAGAGTCAATACAGAGGTTTTGACTATTACTACAAACAGTAAAATCTTTGCCTCAGTCTCTTACAGGGCACTTCGTTATTAGTTAGTTTGAGGCCAGGCTTCCCTGTCAATTTAATATCACTTTCACAGAAGAACTGTCCAAGGGAGGTTTGCAACTAAAGTTAAAGCTGCAAAATTTCAAAAGCAGGTATGTCATGGGCTCCTTGTTTCAGTACTTTTCTTTTGAGAGTTCATTTTTTTGGAGGGAAGGGCAAAGACAAGGAGGGAAAGCCTCCTGGTTCACAGAAGTATTGCTTCCAAACTGAATTCCTGTAGGAATGGGAGTAGGCAAGATAGACTTGCCTGTTCAGTGACCACAATAATATTCATTCTCTTAAAACAAAAAGATTTTTGATGATCAGGATAGCATCTGCTTTGATCTTATACTCCGATAGAGAATTTGGCATTTTGGTAATGTAATGTCAGGATTTCCAATATGGGGAAATCTGAGAAAATCATGATATGTCCTGTACCAGATTTCCTACCATGCCCAAATCCTCCATGTATCACAGACACAAAGAATCCAACAAATCCCAGAAGTGTTGGATTTTCCATGTGTTTAGGCATGTATATGTGAAAAGTATCTCTTTTTCCTGATATTTAATTCTCCAGGCCATAGAATAGACTCAATGCATCCACCTACTGATCTCAGGTATTCTTTACATTCAGAGGAAAAAAGAAATGTGAATAGCAGTAGCACCATTTATTTCTATTGCACTACCAATTTCCAAAGAGTGGCACGCCTCTATTTGAACCCTAACATGATCATATAGATTGGTCAGGGAACGCTTCCAGCATCCATTGCAAGAGAACAGAGGAGATCCGATTTACCTCGCCTGCAGGATCAGGATAGATGACTCTTGAAACCGAGGCTAACTAAAACTATAAATCTGTTCAGAAGATAAATCTCAGAGGGAGATACAAAGCAGGGTAGATTAGTCACAGGAGATCAGGACACTTTGTTTAAGGTTACTTTATTGAAGTAGTAAATAAAAGCTGTTATCTGATGGTCCTACAAGTAGCATGTGTGAAACCAGTCAGTTTTCCCACATTGAACACTCTCATAAACATTTATAGCCAATAAACTATGGCTTTGGTGAACAAGACTGCAGCTTTCATCATATGAGATGATCTTTTCTGGAAAACATCTATTATGTAAAGGGGTTTTGTTGCTCATACCATACCCAGCATTCAGACAAATATCACTGGCATTATTTCTGGCCAAATCTTTTTGATTGGAGCTTGTTCCTCCTACCTAAGATTTTCCATCAAAAAAACACTTGTATTAGAGGGAATTTTTATTACCAGTTCTTGAAATGTGTCTAAGAGCTCTAAGGGAATAAATTTATTTTATTCCAGGAAGGAACTCAGTCTATGTTTTCCCTGCAAGCCATGAGAAAGCAACTCCCTCAAATCATTTGTTACAATCGGGAAGAATGACACTTTTGCCAGACAGAAATTCACTTTACACAAATAAGACCCTGAACCCTCTGCACTCCTCAGTTGAGTTGCAAACCAGGAAAGAGGAAGATACATGGAGATAATCACTTCTCCACTAGTTCCTCACTTTGAAAATCGCTTTGACTAATTAAAAACCCCTCAAGTGTAAATGGAAATGCCAGTGCACGCAGTGTGAGTGAGATGGGCAGCACTGCAGCAGTTATTGAAAGGTAGAGCATGAAATGTTCCTAATGCAAGATAGGCACTCAGCCAGAGGGGTCTGACATCTCCTGGACTTGTTCTCCTCATCACCTTCAGACTCCGGAGCTCATCAAGAAAATGCTTTGCAGATCATTTAGCATCACTAAATCACTCTCAATTTGGGTCTGATCTCCGGAAGGGTATATCAGTACTTTGGTCTGCTCTCATTTCCAAAGGGATGGAGAACAAAATTGGACCCTTCATTCATAAGCAAGCCTATAAATTCCCAGAGTTGTAGCAAAACAAGTGTGAAGATGTCATGGCAAGCAAGGGCAGATACACCAGGCTGTGGGGCACTAAGGTGACAGAGAGGCAGTATGTCTCCCTGCATTGTCAGTTCCCTCAGACAAAGTGAAATCACTTCTTCCAGAGTAGATTGGATCAGCAGTCCTCTCTCTTTGGCCTCCCCTGAACATTTCTATTTCCACTTTCTGTGGACACACAAGTCAAAATAGATTATCACAAGTTTGCAACTTAGATACTTGGAAGCTAGTCACACACCTGTGCTAAATGCACTAAAAACAGAACTGACAAGACATTGGTTTGAAATTATTATCTGTAAGCCAAGCAAGAGATTTCAGTAAAGACTTAAGGGCAGCATATCAGACTAGAGGGAAACTAACAATTTTGGAGAATTGTGCTTGTAATCTGATTCTGGGGAATTATAGCTTGACATTGCTTTGTCTTTTCATCCTTGCAAAGGCCTTTTTTCCCTTGTCACAGTGAGGTCTTTCTACTATTCACATTAGCGGCTGTACATGAGCCCTCATAATTGTTTCTTATAAAATATGTTGATTTCTATCATCCTGTTTAATGATGTGCTACATTGTTTATAAGATAATGCAATGAACCCACTTTGAACTCATTCTACTATCCCATAAGTAATGCAATAAGCTGCTTAACAGGGCAATTAAACCAAGTGATTTCAGGTTAATGTTATTAGACAGTGTTCAAGAACATGCAACTTTTGTTTTGAGGATTGGCTTACCCTCTTAAATATTGGAAAATGTATTTTGCTAATGTTTTTGTTTGTATTCCCTCAGGTACTAATCACATTATTCATTGTTGAGGACCAGAAATATTATACCAGCTTTCCAAACACAGGAGAGAGTTAGTGTAGCCTCTAGTAACTTGTGACAAAGCAACGGATTTAATAACCTTGAAGAACTCCCCAGGGTATTATGCTGCAGTGTTCAAAGCTTAGGAAAAAAAAAGAAAAAGACATTTCATTATATACAGACAGTAGAAAATCACATATATGAAAGGAACATATAGGTTAAACACATTATGTTGCTGAAAAAAAATTCTAAATGCTCAACTTACATACCATAGCTGATTTTTGAACTTTTGAAAGGGATTTTAATGAATATTTTTAGACAGCACCACTTTTTTCCTTATACTTTTTTTTTGGCACACCCTAAAATACACTTCAAATACTCTACACCACGCAGAATTTCATTAGGAACAGTTCCAGTGAAATTAAATCTCTATTGTGCATCTTGAGTCTGCTCTAATGATAACTGCTCCACTGAGTATGTAATTTAAAGTCTCTTGTTAATAGACGAGGTGCTGAACACCAACAGCTAGCTCTTCCAAACTTCACAGCTGAAGAGCTATCCTGCTTACAGCCAGAGAAATCTACTTCCAATTGGACTTCCATGGAACAATACTGACATCTAACAGCTGCTAGAATAATCCTAATTGAATATTTCTCTATCAATTCATAAGGGGTCTATTAGCTGATATTTTTCATTCTTACGATTCTCAGTAAGAGTTATGCATTTCAAAATAAGGAGCAGCTTCTTACTTGGGTTCAGATTTTCAAAATATGGCTTAAAAAGACCTTGATAAGAAAACAGGTGAAAGAAACAATTGTTAAATCCATTACGCTGTTTAAAAAAAAAAAAAGAAAGAAAAAAAAAATATCCTGCAGCTCTTTAGAATAGAAAGAAATTTTTTTAAATGTTTTTCAGATAGATGACCGCTACCATATACTGGTGACTTGGGCTGTGCCTCCTCAGGTGCAGAAATTCACATCTTACTGAACTTCATGAGGCTCCTGTCAGCCCATTTCTCCAGCTTGACAAGGTCCCTCTGGATGGCAGAACATTCTTCTGGTGTATCTGTCACTCTTCCTAGTTTTTTTGTCATCAGCAAACTTGCTGAGGATACAGTCTGCCCCATCATCTAGATTATTAATGAAGATGTTAAATGGGACTGGATGCAGTAGTGACCCCTGGGATATACTGCTAGCTACTGGCCTCCAACTAGATTTTGTGATACTGATCACCACCCTCTGGGCCCAGCCATTCAGTCGCTTTTCAATCCACCTCACTGTCTGCTCAACCAGCCCACACATGGACACCTTGTCTATGAGAATCTTACAGAAGGCAGTATCAAAGGTCTTAACGATGTCCAAGTAGACAATAACCACTGGCCTCCTATCACCTACAGGCCAGTCACTTTATTGTACAAGTTTATCAGGTTGGTTAAGCATGACTTCCCCTTGGTGAATGCATACGGATTATTCTTGTTGATTTTCTTGCCCTTCTTCTGCCAGGAAATGGTTTTCCAGCCTTCGTCTTCCCAGGGACCAAGGCGAGGCTGACCATCCTATAGTTCCCCGGGTCCTTCTTCTTGCCCTTCTTGAAGACAGCAGTGACACTTGCTTCTCTCCAGACTTCAGGCACTGCTGCTAGTGGTCATAATCGATCAAAGATTATTGAGAGTGGCTTTGAAATGACATCTGCCAGCTGCCTCAGCAGTCTTGGGTGCATCCTACCAGGGTCCATGAATTTATCTACATCCAAGTTGCTTAAGGATTTCCTTATCTGGTTCTTTTTCTACTGAGTATTTCCCTTGTTTTTCCAGCCTTTTCCTCTGGTCTTTGTGGCCTGGGATTCCTTAAGCTTGAAAGACTGAGGCAAAGAAGGTATTTAGCCTTTTCTATGTCCTGTGTAACCCCTCCCCTGCTGAGCAATGGGCCCACATTTTCCTTAGGCTTCCTTTTGTCAGCTCTGTACTCAGAGAACCCTTTCTTTGTGTCTTTGACATCTCCAGCTAGATTCAGTTCCAGATGGGTTTTAGTTTTCCTAAATTCAACCATGGATGGCTGGACAATGTTTCTGTATTTTTTGAGGTTACCAGTCCTTGCTTCCACCCTCTATATGCTTTCAAAAGTTCATGTCGAGCTCTTTTGAAATTCTATCCCGTAATCTCTTAAAAGGTGTCTTGATTTTTCAACAGTGCTCAGCACTCAACACATTCTACTGATACACTTGGGAAATGAGGGTGGTACAGCACTTTTCAGAAAAACTAAAACAATTGTTTAGTCCCTAGAGAAGAATTTAGCAACTCAGATTTTTTGTCCTCTGATTTTTTTTTTTAGTAATCCTAAAGCTGAATTTCGTCAAGTCGAAATGACCACTTTTCCCATATCAGCTAAACCTTCACTGTTCTTGAGTACTAGTACAATTGTAGCTACTTGAAGTATTTGTCTCAGTCTGTATTTATTGTGATTTCTACTTTCATATCAGCATGCGAATTGTTTGTAAAAAATGCCTCACATCTAAGCATCTGATCTCTTTTTCATAAGTCTTTGCTATATGGTTCACATAAGTACCTTTCAACCTGCTGCATGGATATTTCATGAAGAGCAAGAATACTTCACATTTATACACATTTTTAACATCTTCAAAGCATTAAACAGACATTAACTAAGTAAGACAGAATTTTCAGAAGTGTCTAAAGGAATTAAATCCTGAGCTCCCCTGGAAATCAACTGGAGTAAGCAGTTAAACTCCTTGTGGGAATGTGGAAATCTCATTTGCAATCTTAACAAGGCCTCAATGATAGTAACTAGCACTCACTCTTTTAGACGCAACCTGCTTGAAATACACAGATAAGTAACTGCCTAGAGATCACAGATTCAGTAAGTGGCACTGCTAGCAGTTGAGCTTGAAGAGCTTCTCTCTATCTGTAAGTATGACCCGGTCACATGTGCTGCTTGAAAAGGTGATCCCATTCCCATTAAAAGATGGGGGAAAAGGCATTTGCCAAGGATGAGGTCAAGCATACTCAGATGCTCTGAACTGTTTCTCACCACAGAATGAGATGAAGGGGAAGCACTGTTTGGTGGCCATGTGAAATTTCTAGACCTTGTTTCAAAAAAATACATCTCACACAAACAGTGGCTGAAATCAAAACAAAAATTGAAGTTAGACAAATAGGTTGAAAATTTGACACAATGCAAACCATGTCAGATTCATCTAACTGAAAAATGTATTTTTTATTTGTTTTTGTTTAACAGTGTTGTTGAACAATCTGAAAAGCATTTGACTCAGCTATACATAGTATTTCCCTACTCCAATTTTTCATTTCATCAAACCTGAAAAACATTATTTCATTCTGCTTTATTTGACATTAAACTGAGCTACTTCAGTAGCAGTGACTTTATTATTAAGGATTGTTTAAAAATTACAGCTTCTTTGCAATACAGGGACTACATTCTAGTGAGTTAAATCTAAGGTACTTTTTCCTCAATATTTTTTTTTCTTTTTTGAGACGTCTGCCTCTAGCATAATTAACTAGCTAGTTCTAAAATGTAATTTGTATCACTCAAATGGGTCTGAATTACATCGTATTTAGAAAGGAAGAGTGAAATGGGAAATGCAAATTTCAGTTTATGTAACTTTTAAAAAAGTGAACACTAATCCTTCAGGGACTCTGGATTTGACAAAAAAATTATATGAATGATGTATGCTCAGAAAAAGCAATGTTGATATCGAACCCAATCCTGATAGGTCTCTAGTGTGTGAACGGTGTAAGCCTGATTTTTATTTATTCTCTCACTCCACACAAGGATGGAGGGAAAACTGGAGAAGGTGACTCTAAATCACCTTTTTGTTCCCTGCATTTCAGGCCTACATATGATTCACATGAAAGCAGCATCTTTCCAGCTGTAATTTCTATAACATCTTGTCTGATTCTTCAGTGAATCTGTGATCTTGGGGCATTTACTTAACTGTACATTCCATGCGCTAAAGTTAGTTATAGAGGGACCTCACATAGTCATAGTCCTAGTCCTAGTCAGCCACCCAAGTTGGAATGACATCCTCTGGACATGTGCTATGAATTAGGCATGACAGAGATCTTCTTCATCCAGAGCTTGGCACCCAGAGATTACGAGTCTGTTTTAAGACTCCTAACTATAAAAATGACCTTTGTGCAGTTAAAGGTGAGGTTCAACTACACTAATGTCATTTTAAACAGAAGATAATGACTGCAAGTCATGTTAGATCAGAATTTCCAGAAAGTGCTAGAGCCAATCCACAAGGCACCAAAAAGACTCCTGCTGGGATTCTGGACAAAATTTTCATCCTTCCATATTCAAGAAGAACTGCAAGAGAAGTCAAGATATTCAGAAAGAACCTAACTGCAAGGAAAAAAAAAAAAACAGCTTACCTTGTTCAGCACAGAAAAATAGAAGCTTAGAGAGTTTTGATTGCGTTCCTTCCATAAATAAATCAAGAAGGAAGAACATTTTATACCAAATGGAAGTTGTCCACCTGAATTTTTCCACAAACCAACCTTTGTCAAAAAATTGTGAAGATTTGCACTATAAAGAATTTATGAGAAACCTTTCAGAAGATGTGAAAGCAAAGTCCATTCTCTATCAGTGTGTGGAAAAGGAATATTTGACATGGCAGCCAGTGATACCAGGAAACGAGAGAAGATGACCCAAAAGATCTATTCTCATCTGCTACTGTTATTGTCAAAAAATAAACTTGAGAGGATTGTAAGGCACCTTTCCTTGTTTTCATGTTTTTAGGAAGGTAACCGAGTGTATTAGTCGGGGTTTCCTCGTAACTCTACAAAACATACTGTATTCATGTGCTTTGAAAGTCAAAGGCTTTTCGCTATGACAGAAAATAGGAACATCTCACAAATGGTTAGTGATGGGATTTGCATAAATCATTATTATACTTCCCAATTATTTTTAGTTATTTGCATAATGAAAAAGGGAATAGCTGCTTCTCAATAACAGTAAATATAAAAATGTGCCTGTCACTCCTCCATGGGGATGGAAGTTTAATTGCTTTGTTCTAAAGCCCAAAAAGTTAAAATTTCAGAAATAGCTGAATAAAAAATAGGACGAAAAACTAAACAAGATCAGAATACAACATGGATCCTCTTCAGGGACATCCAGAATGTATACTAGGGTAAATTTATCATTACCAAGACTTCCACCTTTAATTTACTGACAGATAAGTGAAAAGGAATACTGAGACTTTTATCTTTTCAGGTGAAATGTCTAACTGACTAAATAACCGTCTTGGTGATCTCTCAGGAAAGTAGATGCTTCTGTTCTGTTTGCTTTTGTTTTAGTACTAATGGGACATGTCGGAGCTGAAAAGGTTGTGAAGATTTGTGCATTGTAGTGACACTTTATCCTAGCCTCACTTAGAGACAAGAACATTTTATTGATCGCATATCTGTCTTGTTTAAAGGCCACCAGGCAGAACATCAGACCCACTCCCAGGTTTTAATGGCAGGAAATTTGTTTGTTGGTGTTTGGTAGAAGTTAGATACATTAAGGTAGAAATCATAACATAAAATATTAATTATATAAAATTTACAGATATGTTTGATTTTTTTTTCACACTCAGCACCTAGAAATCTAGGGTTCAGAGATTTATTCTTGCACTACTGTGGTGGGAGCCACAGACTGGGAACTCTGTCCCCATCCCAGGCAGAGGATTTTTATATAATACTCCAGGAATAGTTAAGATTCACAGCACGCTGTCACATGTGTAGATGAGACAGCTCTGAACAAGCCTATGTGTCCAGACCAATTCAATGCAAAGGTAGTCTGAGTGGTGAAACAGTAGTGATAGTACACCAATTAATCTGATCTCTCAGTGGAGCTGTGTAGCCCAAGTGGACCACTTTACTGATACAATAGAACCATAGGATTATAGAATCATTTAAGTTGGAAAAGATCTTGAAGATCAGCAAGTCCAACCATAACCCTACTCTACCAAGTCCACTGTTAAACCATGTCCCTAAGTTCTATGTCTACACAGCTTTTAAAGACATCCAGGGATGATGATTCAACCACTGCCCTGGGCAGCCTGTTCCAGTGCAAAAATTTTTCTAATGTCCAACATAAACCTCCCCTGGTACAACTTGAGGCCATTTCCTCTTGTTCTATCACTTTTTACTTGTGAGAAGAGACCAGCACCCAAATCTCTACAACCTCCTTTAAGGTAGTTGTAGAGAGCAATAAGTTCTCTCTTCAGCCTCCTTTTCTCCAGGCTAAGCAACCCCAGTTCCCTCAGCCACTCCTCATAAGAAAAAAAGTGAAGTGACTAAGTTATTAACTTGTTCTCTGTGGAAATGAAAATTGTTCTGGCTACCAGAGGCTCAAAGATTGGTGGTACACCTGGGTGATAATCCAGATTATGGAAAGCTGTAGTAGTTTCATTAAATTTCTCTTCTTCGTTCTGTAAAGAAACCTGCCATTTTGTGATTTCTCAAGGTTCTCTAGCTAAGCAGACAAGAAACAAGAATAGAAACAAATAGAGAAAGATAGCATGAGGAAGGAAAGCATAGCAGAAAAGTAAGAAGTATCTTTAAAAATATGTGAGGAAAGAAACATAGAGGGAATAAAACAGGAAACCTAAATAATCTAGCCTCAAAACCAGATGTGACAGACACAGGAATCTTTCTACCAACCAAACAATATTAAGATTCTCCATGCAATTTGCTTTTCCTGAGGCAAACGATGCTGGTTTACTGCAAGGCCTCCTGATAAAAAGATAGATCAATAATCATCACAATAATTCATTATTAATGCTAATAATAAATGTATAAGTGATGGTATTACGATTCTTACCTGTTGAGGTATATTCTATTTGCATATACAAAAGAAAAAAGTTAAAGGAAGAAATAACATTGAAATAGTGAATCAACTGAAAATGTGTAATGTGAGTAAACATAAATATTTTCTAATTCATTGCTATACCTAAACCACCAGTACACCTATTACATATAATTAAACACCATTTTATAACCCCAGAGAGCTATGAAATATCTATAGATACTTAAATGAAATTTCTTTGAAGCCATTTGATGATGGTTAAAAATAATTTTAAAAAATGTAACACCTATTTTTACTTTTAAATGCGTTTCTGCTATGAGGGAACACATTAATCTGAAATTTCTCTTGCATGTACAGATCAACAGAAGAGCCCTGGAGTACAATCTTCACCTGCTATAAGTTGGTATGCACAATAATCCCAGTTTATATCAGCCAGGGAATCATCCCATGGTTTGTTTTTAATTAACAGAGAAAATATTGAAATTTTCTTTAAAGCATAACTGCTTTCTTTGTTATT
The DNA here is from genome assembly GCA_013400335.1 of Eurystomus gularis. Lineage (NCBI taxonomy): Eukaryota > Metazoa > Chordata > Aves > Coraciiformes > Coraciidae > Eurystomus > Eurystomus gularis. The sequence goes on along the minus strand of VZZY01019566.1, from coordinate 174,224 downwards.
CTTTTTTCCAGACAAGCAAGCTTGGAGCATCATAATATGCTTTCTCAAAGAATTTTTAATACTTCCCACTTTCAGTGTGGTCAGGAGCAAATATTGAGAAAAGTGCTGTTTCTCTTTGTAGATTGACAATTCGAATTACAATCAAAACTGAAGAGGAGGGGAAGAAAAACAACTAGGGAGGAATTGCCTATCTGACAATCCAACAATCAAGTACAGATGTCTTTTTTTCTTCTGTAAAATGAGTGGGCTTTACATGAAAACCAATAAGATAATAAATTCAAATATCCTTTTTCCAGCCACACATATACTACTCAGAGAAAGCAATATGTATAAAAACATTGGAATCTCACCTAGAACAATATTCCACTGTGAAGTGTTTTGTAAAACATTACATATATACAGTAACATACATCTATAATGTCCATATATATAATATACATGTATAGAATACCACCTAGCTTTTAGGCAAAGCTTTTCAGTAATTATCCTCATTGCATTTAAATAGTTGAGTAGCATTTTACAGATACCCATTTTCCAGATAGCGAAACAGAAAACAGGGTGATAAAAGTGATTTATCAGACTTCTGAATTGTTAGAAGTTAAGTCCCCAGGGTCCTGATGGGTTGTAGTGTTCTGCAAATAGGGACACACCCTGGGATCAGGGCTGTTCCCACAAGCCCCAAGTGTATTGTAAAGGGCAGGGATTTATGGTAACATCCTTCTCTCAGGTAGATAAGGCTGCACTTCCCTCAACAGATGTAGGGGTCTCTCCTAAAGAAGAAGCTTTCTCGATGACAAACCCACAACAAAGCCCAATATCTCTCCCATGAGTGATTTATTATGGGGGTTAGTGAGTCATGTACCCCTCTGAGACCCTTCGGTGTGACTCAGGGTACCCAAGGGACCTTAGAAGTGGGGCCCTCCAGCGTTCAGCTGCCAATGTCAGGAGGCAGCTCAATAGGCTTTCCAGGATTGGCATTTGGAGCATATGCAGCCAAATACTGTTTGGAAGCCTTATTTCTGGTATTTAAATTGTGGTTTGAATCTGACCTTTTGTTTAACAGGTATGACATCATTTGTGTCTGCACTTTGTTCTGTCAGGAGGAGTTAATTGCAATCTATATGCTACAGTTCACTTCTATAGAATCAAAATCTAATTATAATTCTGAAATTCACCTCATCCCATTATCAGAGAATAGAGGTGTTATAGAGCCAATGGAAAAGGAACATATTTTCAGCAAATCCCTTTTCCCTTGTTGCTCAGAAATGGAAGGTAGCTGCTATAGGTATTGATTTGAAGATTTCCCAAAGTTTCTCTAAGACTGAGTTTCTTCTAAAATGGGGTCTTTTGGAGTGACTGATTTGTTATCCATTAATTTTCATGCCAGGCTTTTGTGGATGAAACCTTTTAGCTACTGCTGCTCCAAATGTCTCAGATGACAGTAAAATACCAACAGCTAGTTCTTCTCCATAGGGTTTGTTGGTAGCACCTATTAATACCATGCACTTCTCCAGTATCTTTTTTTCAGTGACTTCAAAGCACCAGCTGGGTCTGACCAGGTTTGTGCGATCAGTGAGGGATTTATACAGAAGACCCTTCATAAGGCATGAGCATATGCTGGGAAAAACAATGAACATGAAAGTACGGTGTGACGTCATGCAGCAGTTTGCAACAAGGTTTAAAAAGAATAGGTTATCCTGTCAAATCCTATGCAAGTCTACTGGGAGAATGAGCTCAACTCAGTCTTTGAGACTTCTAGTGAAAGACAAGGGATTAATACTCCATAGGGCAAATTAGTGTAATGCCCTTGAATTCCAGCTGTTTCACTGAAACAATAGCAGCAGTCCAGCAGTGTTCCTCAGATGTAAATGAAGGCTGAATTTTTCTCCCAATTGAATTACACAGGTGCTACTGACAGAAGAGCACGACCTGTAAATGCTTTATTGCTGTTATTGATTCATGACCCAGGAAGATCATATTTTGGCTGTTAGCTTCCACAGTGAGTCTACAGTGGCAGTGGTTAGAAAAATGATCGTCTTGCTTGTCTTTTGACCAGTTCTGACATAACATCAATAAGAGAAGTAAGCAGGGCACCCTGCAGTGCTATTCTTTTCTCTGCAGACTCACTTTTCAGCACATGTATTTTAGAAATGCTTTGTTTTCTGGCTCATACCAATCAGCAGTGGCATCTCAAACTAAACTACAAGTAGTGTCTTGTAATTATTTTCCCAACAATTGCAGAAATAAGAATCACAGTCATGAAAATCTGAAAAGACTCGATTTGATTTAATTGCATTGCGTTTTGCCACTTATGTTACAATTCAAAAAGGAAGTTGTAATACTGATACCTGAATAACCGCCCAGCCTCTGGGGACATCAGTCTAAAGGAGCTGGTTTCAACAGTTAACACTTGACCTGAAGAACTTGAAAAAATTTTGAACTCTTCCAGAAGACAGGGAGGAACACTCAAAATCAGAAAGTAAATGGGACATACTTTTATCTAGGCATAATGTCACACATGAGCTGTTTTCCACCTGCAGACTCACTCCATTGTCTGATTTCATCCATTATTTGTTACTTCTCCATGGACATCTGGTCTGGTCTGCAAACCTTTGTGAAAGACATGACAGTATTCCAGAAAATATATGACCATGACAGCCCTATGAGAGGACAGATCCACAAGCATATTGGCCTGTGATGTCTTATCAATGAAATGCAATGCTTTGAATTCTGACCACCCTTTTCATCATGGTCATCAGAGGACCTACTGGAGCCTATTCCCTATTGGATTTAAGAGTAGAGCAACACTGATCTTGGTGGAACTGTACTGAATTCTGGCTCACTGTCTAAAATGAATTTTATTACCTAAACAGAAGGAAAATTCTCACTTGTGACCAAATCACACATGAAGTAATGATCTCCATTTCATAGCATGGAAAAAGCACTGTTTTGCCCTAAATTATTATTATCAGGAGCATTAGCCACAAAAGAAAAATCAAAAGTGCCATAAAAGAAAAATCAAAAGTACTCATCTGCAAATGTGAAAAGGAAAAAGAATCTGGGATCACTCCACTCTTTTAAACTAACAGACGGGTTGAAAATAGTGTAAATTATTTGAAATAAATCCAGCCTCCTGACAGCTGAGTAAGTATTAATGTTTTGGTTTACTATAGAAACACTGAAGGAGCGTGATCAGTAATCATGGTCAAAATAGTCAAAGATTTTCATATGAGGATTTTATTCATATGGGATTTTCTGAGGAAAATAACCTGAGATTCCTGTGAATGACTTGGCAAGCATGCTAAAACAGATTAAAATCTGTAAAGCCAAAAAAATTCAGTTACATTAAAAGGCATTAATGAATAGTATACTCCTATAGTCCTTAATCCAAATGTGGTCACCCAACATTAGGAAAAACATACATGAAATTACAAAACTCACCACAGGGCAAAATAAATGGCAATAGACAGGGCATAAGTAGAGGTATCACAAAGGCTGGAATTGCTTAGCTGGATAAAAGAAGAAATTAGGGGGCTTACCATGAAAATTATGAAGGACATGGTGACCAGGGAATACCACAGTTAAATTAAACTGGAAATGAGTTTAGAATAAAAAAAGCATATACATCTGTATGCAATTCATATTCAGCAATTTGGATTTTATTGTTGAAGGAGGTATTTGATTTAAATACTGTGGCAGAAATTCTAAAGGGTTGGATAATTTTATGACCACTAATAAGATTCGTCATTATGTATGTTGCCATTATGATAAGGATAATCAACTCACGTGCTATAAAGCATAAAGTTATCACCTGTGGGGATCAGGGAATTTTTATTTCCTAGCTCTTAGTTGTCCATTATGGTTTTTCTGATTTGTTTTTGTTAGTCAGTTTAGTGAGATATCCTCCAATCCACACAGGTCAATTCTTACTGCTTCAAAGAGACTTTATTAGGCTCTGCAGGGGTGATGTTCATTTAGGTGATTCTTATCCTGCTGGAGTGTAAACTCTTCTTATGGGAGTGAGGGAGGTTCTTTTACTGTAAATCAAAGAATGAATAAAGGAATGTCACCAAAATTAATTTAGCAGAGTAGCAGTTACCTTGTCTGTATGCCTTCATTAAATAGATTAAATGGGTCTGAATTGGGCTGGGGGACTACATGTAAACAATATTGATCAGTTTGTGTTCCTCCAGGAGTAATTGGGCAGGAAAAATTTATCTTGAATCAGTATCTTACTGGCAATAAGAGTTTGATGGTAGAAAAATAATTTGAACTGACAAAAGCTTAAGGCGTTATTTTGATAATACGTTTGCTAGCAGTACTGCAAAGTAAAAACATTGAAGTAAAGGAAGAGGTGGTATTAAGTACTACCCCTTTCTGAGCCCCTCCTACTTCATAACACATGCAGTTTTAGATCAAATCTTTGTTTTATCACTGTTGATTCAGTGTAATCTGGGGTTAGTATAATTCTGGCTTCATCTTTCCATGACAATTAAGATAATGTGAAACTTGTAAAATTTTTGAAATTTTCTGTAATTTTTTTTGACTTGTAGATGACAGTCTATTTATTTTTCAAGTTTGATGGAAGGAACTGTTTCCAAAAGTTCCAGTTGTTGAAGTGCACAGATCTAAAGCATGATTAAGGTGAATTTACAACAGCAAAAGGCTATTTTCCCATTCCTTTTTTAAACATGCTTATTTAAGATGATAGAAATTAATTTAGATTAATTTTTAAAGAACAAAAGAAGTCTAACTAGAGATATTCATATTTGCCTTCAACAAAGAGTAAGCTGTTCATTTCTCTGCCCCACTGAAGATTCTATAGCTGCGGCAATAAAAACTCACAGCACAGGTCTTGCTTCTGACTTTCCTGTTATGCATCTGTGGAAGGATTAAATTCAACTCCAGGTACACATAAGAGAGCAGAACCTGGAACATATGTATCTCATCGCTCCTAACGCCAGACTCAGTAACCTGGAGGCCAAGGCTTGGTAGGACACATTTGGTTAGTGATTATTTCATTTTATGATGAATATTCAAATAACTATTTGTGTATTTAATGTGGCTTCCAGATTAGAGAGGTATGCTGCATTTTACAGGGAGGATTTGATTTGTGTGCCTACACGTAGCACATCCAGCTCAACATTTAGCTGTTACACAGGTCTCCTTGTAGGTTCTGCGTCACCCCTGTCAACTCCATGTAGGTGTCCTGGGTAGCCTGTGGATTCCCAAATCACAGCACAGACCCAACACAAAGAGTTTCAGAGAGAGAGTAGGAAGTAGTCTGCGCCCCTGGCTTCAGCAAGGGTAACGGCTCAATGTCATTGTCATGGTTTCATCCTACCCAGACAGAAGCAAAGCAACCACGTAGCTATTTGCTCACTTCTACCATCCTCTGGTGGGGTAAGAAGGAGAAAATGCCACAAAAGTCTTAAGGATCAAGACAATGGACAGGGAAGGCTCACTGACCAATTATGGTCACAGGCAAAAGACAGATTTGATTTGGGGAAACAAAATCAATTAAATTTAAACAGAACCACCACCAACTCACCAACTGAATCAAAGTAGGTTTCAACACAACCAGATCCCCACCCTTCCCTTTTTCCCAGGTCCAGCTCTGCTACTTTTTCCTACTCAGTGGTGCAAGGGGCAGAGAAGGGGGCTGGGGGTCAGTCCCAGTCCGTTCCATACTGTTGTGGCCACTTCTTCCTCCTCAGGGGGCAAACTTCTCACAGTTCTGTCCTGTGGCAATATGGCATCCCTCCCACAGGAGACAGTCATCCATGGGCTTCTCCTGCCAGCATGGGTCTCTTCCACAGGTTGTAATCCTCTTCGTGGCAGACTGCTCCTGTGCAGGCTTCACTCAGTCATGGACTTCTTTGGGAGCAGTCCCCTTCTCCGGTGTGGGTTTCCCCACATGCTGCATACAGGATTCTTCTCCACCATTGATCTCCAAGGGCTGCAAAGGCCCAGCCTGCCATCTCACCATGGGCTGAAGGAGAATGGCTGCTCTAGTATGCCCTCTCCACTCCTTCCTCACTGACCTCAGTGTCCACATGATTGTCTCTACCACATCCCATTCCTCTGCATCATGAAAAACTCTCAGCATAAAAGGACCTGCCCAACAGGTTTTCCCCTTTTAAACATGCTACAGAAGAGGTGCTGACTGACTCAGCCCTGGCCAGAGGCAGGTCCGACTTAGAGTTGTGAGAGCTTCTCAAAGCTTCTTACAGGATCCACCCCAGTAGCCCCCTCCTGTGTTACCAAAACTCCCCAGGCACAAACCCAACACAGTAATGTACATCTTTTTACCAACTAAAATAGTTAGCAGTCCCAGGACAACTACTACATCCGCAAAGCCCATAGTGAGAGATTGGAAAAGTATATCTACCCCTTGCAAACAAGCCTTGCAAGAAACATTACTTCCTAGCTCTTAGATCTGGGCAGAAGAAGGACAGAAGAGCTTTGAACAAAGATTTACTTATGGAAAATAATAAAAGCTAACACAAAGCCAAGGTTAACTGAAACATATAATTAAGCTTCCCATTTGCTTTAATAAAATACAATATTGACTTTGCTCTTTAAAGTAGATTATGTTGTTGATATTACAGCAGTACAATAAACAAACCACTAAGCTTTTTACTAGCAGAACAGAAAATTAAAGCTGGTTATGACAAGCCAAATAAAATGAGTTTATTCAGGACTGTATAAATCATCAATAAGAATTCCTAATCACTCGCCTCCAAAAAGCTAGATTATTTGATCTGCAACAAAACTGCGGCTGTGTCAGCAAGTTGGATGCAAATCAAACAACATTCAGACATCTCAGAAATTCTGAAAGTATGTGTCTGGAATACAGATGAAGGCCAGAAATTCAGTGAGGCCTTCTTAGGGTAGTGGAAAAATAAATTAGTTCCTTTTTTACATTGAGATGTGGTTATTGAAACAGGAGTCTCATCAGCATGGTGTATCACAGATAAAACATCTTCCTTAGTTTTCTAGTCTTATTTTCTATGTATATTTTTACAAAGACTTTGTTTGATGCGTACATTTTATACAAACTAAAAGCTACACAAAGGTAAACTGTTCGTTTTGATGCTTTCACATATTGTATTACCTTTTAATACAAAACCACATGGTTCCTGAAAAGGTCTGCTACAATTTAAAGCTTGCCAGGCACAATAGCATGCTTTGATGCATGTATTTTATATACAAAGTCTTATTGTAATGCTTGTGATCAATAAAAATATTCACTCAGGCATGGAGTAAATTTGTGAACCATTAATATTTTGTTGTCTCTTTCCCTAAATCATAGTCTACTCCTGCCTCAATAAAATGGTTTTTTCCAGATTTTTTCATACCATATAAATAATAGTTGAGTAAAATAAAAACAGCAATAAAATATGTAATAAGAGGTTTCCATAATAACTTCAAAAATTATAATGCAGAATTGAGACGTAACATGAACTTCACATTTACCTGAATGTGGATCTAATGAAAGTTGTTCATAATTCATGATAAAAGCTGAGAAGTGCAGCTGTTTTCAAAAGAGTCATCCCTATTTTTTACTATTTTGAAAGTACCAAGCTTAAACACTTGCTTGAAGTGTTTTCTATATCTGACTGAATTTCAGCATTTAGCTCATGGCTTACTGATTAGAAATAAGATGATCTAGAAGAAGAGAAAGTTTTGAATCCTGTGATCCAGAATAGGATATGAGTGAAGAACACATGTAGGGGATCAAAGCTTCACAGACTTCTATTGCTTATAGACTCCTTTCCATGTTACTATGGCAGAGCTGGAAATAAAGCAGAAATTTGGCCAGATGATCCCTTGGCTACATGTATTACAGTTTAGGGTATAGAGGGTATTGACCAAATCTTGGAAGAAGAACAAAAATAAGCCATGGAGGTAACATAGATTAAATATTGCTAAAAGAAGATTGTGTCAGATCAGCCTGCTAGATTCTTTTGCGAGTGCCTCTGAAGATTTGGACTTTGGTGGATCCTTTAATTCAGTACACCAAGAAAAACTATTTTAGTTGGAGAAAGTAGAAATTGTAAAAAGGTTAGAGTACAGGTGAAAGTTCACAATTAGTTGTGCAAAAGGCAATTAGCTGTCCATGAAAGAGGAACTGTTCATCTGGAGTAAGGTTACAAGTAGAGTTCATTACAGTTTAAAATTGAGCCTTCCTTAAAATGATCATTATTGAGCATAATACAAAAGTGTAAATGTGATAATAGCTCAGAGGCGGAAGATATATTCTTTTTTGGAGAAAAAGGACAATATCTCACAAAAATAAAACCTGAATGCAACAAGAACTGGATTAATCAGAACTTTTGCTGTGAGCTGAGGGGTCATCACATAAGGCAAATGATACAGCAGGGACTGTGAATTGCTGGTGTGATGTTACTATACAAACAGAAGGAAGGCATCCAAGGGTGCATCACCTGAAGATTGCCTGTAGAGCAAGTATGCTTATACCATTGAAAACTGCTTGCTGAGAACCCATCTAGCATCCAAGAAAATGCAATTACCTTTGACCATGTGGGATCAGGCAAATAAAATAATTGAAAGTAAGGAGACCTCCTTCACATGACAGGAGATTAGAGGACCTCATTTTGTTCACCTTAGCACACAAAAAGCTGGCCAAGTATGTAAATATCAGTGAAGGGAGAGAAACATCAGTCCAAGAGAAAGCAGGAATAAACAGGCCATGACTACACTTATGCCTGAAAACAGAAGGATGCTTAAGCGTCATGTTCTGGGACAGTCTTTCGGCATAGCAATAGGGACATGGGACTTCACTAATGCAAATGGGGCTCCTGCCCAGAGATCATATTCTGTGTCTGCTCACCACATAATCAAGGCGGAACTGATGACTCAGAAGAGCTCTGTGTATGTTCTTAACTACAGAAAAATATTAAGGAAAGACTTCTCAGACTACAATGGCAGCCATCAAGTAACTCCAGTCATAGGTGGTAAATTGGAAGAGATTAACATATTACCACAGTAAAACGAAAAAAAAAGACTTTGGGGTTTTCTTAGCTTACTCTTGGGAATAAGGCCAGGAGAGCTGAACCCATAGTGGACAGTGGAATCCAAACTTGCTTATTATATTCCTGTATTCCATCCTCTGTTCTGAGTACAATTCCAAGATTAAATATAGGCTTCTCCAGGTCCGACCAATGCTTCCGTGGCCTTTACGATCTGTAAGATCTGTCACTGGAGAGATACCCATTCAGTCTAACTCACTATGCAGCTTTTACTGTCTGTCTTGAAAGATAGGTTAGATATTGGGTACTGATTCAAAAGACAGAAAAATCAGTAGAAATCATCCTATTATAACCAAAAAGAGCTCAATAACTTTGCTAAAGTTAATTACCCAAATAAATACATTGATAGAATACACATTGTTTAGTTCTTGAATTAAACAATATTCCTATCCCTTGGAAAATATTTTAGTGGTTTAGCAAATCCTATGTATAGAGGTTTAGAGAATATATTTAAAGGAAAAAAAAAAGGCCAGCATGTCCCACTGTGAGCGAAATATGATTCTGTCATTCAGTACTGCTGTTTTCTTAAAATGTTGTTGGCTCTGATGTGGAGACTGGCATCAAAATGCAAGTCAAAATATGTAGGGGTTTCAAATATGTGTTAGATATTGTTTTGGGCTGATTTCTTGTGACATCCAGCTGTGTTTCTGTTTGGGAGCAATGTTTGAAATCAAGGGTCATCTCTGCAGGCAACTGTGCTGGGAAAAATTAACTAGCACAGTAAACGGAGAAGGTTTGAGTGAAATACCATTCATAGCTGAATGGGAATACTTTAGACTGGTTACAACAGTGGGGAAGAGTGTCATAATGGGAATATATTTCTTAACAGAACATATGACAAAGGGACTGGGTTTTTTAGGATATTAATGAGTAATAAATTTATATGGTTCCCCCTCACTCCCATTTCAGCAAAAGCCAGATACACCAGGGTGCTGGCTGGGGAGAATGACTCTAAAAATATGAGCTTCTTTGCCTTAACCCCTCAGTACTCCAAAGGTACATTGGCTTGACTTTTTCTCACTGCTTCCAGAATTTATTGAATGCAAGGAATTCAGATGGTTACTCAAACCAGAAAGCTCTAAATTATGCCTAAAGTTCAGATATTAATAAGAAAAGCTTTGGGGCAAAAACTCTAAAAGAATTCAACTAAAACTGCCAAGACGTGAAATGAAAGTGTGTGCATAGGCCCATACCAGGCTTCTGGTTTCCATACAAACAAATGTCCAGCGTGTAATGTCTGAGCAAACCCAAATTCGGCCAAAAAAACCTAACCAGTCAGAATTTCTGCCATATCTTGTTTGTGACTTCTGACAACCAGGCCTTCTGGCTGCTCTTCCCTACTTTCTTTCTTTCTTTCCCTACAGCAAAGGAAGAATGTAACTGTGAAGCAGTTGTCTGTATTGTCACTGTGCCCATCAAAACTGCTGAGCCAGCACAATGTTTGGTGGTGATTCGCTACAGCTGTAGGTCAGCAGCAAACATCAACTCCAGAGGCAAGAGGAAAACAGAGACGAATTGCTTCTGTGATCAGCTGCCTTCTGGAACATGCAGGCCAGCCTCCTGTGCTGCTAGTGCCTACAGGCATACTCTAACCCCTAAACAGATGGCTGAATTTGCAGGCTGTTGTGGATAGTCTGTCTGCAGGTGTACGCATGAAGAAGCAGGTTCTTATTTTGTGCTTATATAAGGAAGTCACACTTTGAGCTTTTCTTGTTGGGGCTAAGGTAATGACAAGTCAGAAATTGTCTTCACAGCTCTGGTGTGGATGACTATTGCAGGTCACACCCAAAGAGTGTTTAATTTTGATGCCTGCTTCCTGCTGAAACTGTGACTGAAGTTTTTTAAAAATGCACAAAATCATACTGAGAGGAGGTGAGGGAGAATCAGGCACATGCACCAGTCTCTTAGTTGTTGATGAAGACTGACAGGCACTGAGATTTGCACTTTTAGTTCTCTTAATTGTTGGATATTAGTAACTACAATTAGAATTATTTATACAATTGCATATAAATTTCCATTCCCTCTTTGCTTTCTGTGCAAGCCATATTCTAGTATGGGTGGGATGCATTTGAGAGCATCACTCTGACACCCTTTTAGCATCATAGTCAGTAGTAGGCTCGTTAGTGTGCACTGCCTCTGCTCCACTTTAAGCATGTAGAGCAGGGTATAGCAAATTGTTCTACAGAATTGCCTTTTTCCCCATTGCTTTAAGTTACTTTAGATGATATGTGCAGCTGTAGACCCTTACACCATAAATACTTACATTTTCTCAGATGAATCCCATTTCTTTTGTCAATGAACTTTGTCAACTCTATCAAAATATTTGCATAAATGCCAGTACATAAAAAATGTGTGGATGGTGGCTCTGATCAGAGCATGTGTTCACTGAAACACAGCAATTCTACTTGAGAATTAGACTAGAGGTTTATGCCAGCTCTCAGGCCCCAGTAGTAGTCAGGTCCAGGTTCTTCTGGGAAACAAGCAAAAAAATCAAGAAGCTGATGATTGTAACAGACAAAGGATTTCCTAATCACAATTTTACTTAATTTCACCTTGAAGTTCGAGGGTTCATAAGATTTTTAATTAGTTCTAAATATTTTATAATGTATTTGAATGTTCTTCCCAGCTCTGCAAATGGTCATTTCATCTTGTACTCCCAGACAACACAAAGTTTACTGTTACAACCACTGCTTGGGTATTTGATATGGAAGTGAACATGTCAAGCCCATGACTGCTATACTGGCCACATGCTAGCATACATCAGTTTATGGAAACTATGCAAATAACAAATGCCACTGTGTCAGTTTTTAGCAGATGAGGCTTAATTCAGTAAGATGCTAAGTAAGTTGATTCCAGCCCAGAAAAACACTCAGAGTTCTTAAATCAGTGATTCCCAGCCTCTGACATTTGTAGTGTCTTCAGAAATACCAGTTCTGTGATAAATACTGAATAGCATTTATGGTCTCACATTTCTTTGCTATTCTCTGAAGGCTCTTTAGAATTCATAGGTTTCCAAAGGTGTCAGGTACCACAGCTTGAAAATCATTGTCTTAAATGAGGCAACCCTGATAACCTAGCCATATGGTTATGTGTTTTAGTAGGATACCTCTTCTAGTGCAAAACTTTTGGAGCATTTACAGTACGTGTGGAGAGTATCAGATACAATAAAGCTCCCCTGTATTTAGAGAGTACAGGAATTTATGCAAATCTATATAACTCCTTACGTATAATAATATTTTACTTGCTATTTACAAATTCAAAAGAACAGTCTCTTGAAGTATTTAATCTTTTTCTTCATGTCAGCATTTGAGAAGCAGTCTAAACCACTAGTACAACATTACTAGAGAAGGGATAGAAGTGAGATTTAAATGTATTTTGTCTTTTATTCAAAAATCAGGGGCGGCTGATGACCACTGGCTGTGTAATTTTTCTATTCATTAGCATGTAGACTGAATTTCATTTCTCAATTGCCAAGGAAAAATCTGGATATTTTAGTTTTCCTTGATTCATTTTAATCAACCCTGCTTCCTAAATGCCCAGTTCACAACCCTGCAGTGCATAAAACAAATCCTATATCCTAGATGGGTCTAGACTTTTATGGCTCTACTATTCTGGGAAACTCCATAGTTTGGTGGCTACACTAAAATAATTTCAGTTTTTATCCCCCTTTCTCTCTCAAGCTGAGTGTGTGTGTGTGTAGGGAAGGATACAACAGAATAATATCTGAAAATTCTTCAAAATTCTTCAAAACATAAACAGCAAAGGGGGGATTTTGAAAGGGCTCATTGTTAGCCTGAGCATTTTCCATTCTTACAGAAATGAGTGGTAAAGTTCCTGTTGAATTCAACAATGTGCGGTTTTAAAAACACCACTTTGTAATAAGATAGAGTTACAGCTAATCCACAGTACATATGGTTTCCCAAGGTCACGGCTTTTTCAGAATCATTTTCACTATACAAACGCCAAAAGCCAAAAGCATGGCTACGTCCCAAAGAAACATAATTTTGCTTTCTATATTTAGAGGTGATCATGCTGTTATTTTTAACTGCTTCATAATATGACTGTAGAGCTCAGGTTTTGGCCTCCTTGTTTTCCAAAAGTCTCTGCATTGTAATTATATGTCTCTGGTAGGCAGTCTTATTAAACTGTTTCTCTCTGTTTCTTCCCCAGTGCTTCTGCCAAGGTGCTCTGCACACAGCTTTTCACACTGTAAAGCACCTGGTTAAAATCATCCTATCTTCACTTCTTCATCTATCTAACCAAATATTCTGGATAAAGAACGAAATTTCATAGGTTTTGTTCCCAGAGTGGGTACACATAATGTGACAGAGTAAGCCATTTTCCACTTAGAGCATCATTGCCATCATATTTATGTCTATAGATAGTTGAAGAGGTGAAAAGGAATAATCTGTGATTCCATTTGTTACAATATTTACATCTGTAAATGTTTAGCTCCAGTTGCTAATCTTTGCCTGTGCATGTGATATCTGGGCAATAAAAAGTAAATATAAAGTATTGCCCTTGCTATAATTCTCATCAGTTACGTACAGTTCTTTCATTTTGTATTAATTAGAAGTGAAATGGAATAAACTGTTTACATTTCTCCCCATTTCACTATGTTTGAAACATAGAACTATTAATGGAAATACAAAGAAATTTAATTTCCCCCACTCTGGATTGTTAAACTGGGATTCTCTCCTGACAGAAAAGCATAACACAGTTGCTTAGTAGCAAGGGACTTGAAATTCCTGATAAACAAACCTAAACTGCAGTTAAAGAAAAAGACTAGCTTGAGCACAAGGAGAATCATTGCTTTGGACTGCATTTATAACCACAGGGCACCGTGCAAGGGACAATTCTCTCAAAAAGCTTAAATGTAGATGTTTCAAATGAGCTTCGTAGAGAAGCCCAGCCTTTGGACTACGAGGAGATCAAACATCCTGAGGCTTATGTTGGTATTTTAAAGGCATTTTTTTCTCAGTTCTGTGTAGGAAAGCATCCATTACTGTCTGGAGCCAGCTCCTATAGTCAGCCAACACAGCTGGCGTGAAAGGCTTGCCACCTTCAGAGCAGCTGTAGCTGGAGATGACAGCACTCACCTGCCCTGTGCAAAATTCGCCAAGGGATTTAAACCAATCCTGAAAATTAGGTGACAATAGGGGTATGCAGATGAACTGCCTTCTCTGAAAAGTCTTTATTTGTGTAAGGAGGTAGACACATCTCCCACTGGGGAACTTTGGGCATTTTCTGGGTCACTCTATGCAAAACCAGGAGCTTTCTAAGTCCTTGCAAGCAGAAGAGAGACATGAGCATCCCACACACATTCCCAAAACCACATCTTGTTAGTAAAAGCCTTTGATAGGTGGGAGGCCGAGAGGAGGACACCTACAAGATACTGCACCTGAAGGTAAGCCAGGCAGGCAGACACCTCTCTTGACATTGTCTAGGTTTCAGCACTTTCAAGGCTAGTTTTTAAAGGATTTAGGTGCTTATCAGGGTTATCAAGCATCACATTCTTTTTGGATGCTTGCCTTTCAGAGCAGAGTCTTAGTGTATTTTCACCAAGGGGAAAATTTTTAATAACTTACATCAGCAGACAAATTAGCACTAATCTGAGATAAAGTTCCAAGGAACACAAAACAGGCTGCAGTTTTCACATGCATTAAATAGTCAAGTAAACCCTCTGGGGGTTACCTCACCTAATAAACCTATTTTAAAACTTCACAAGTGCCTTGTTCTCACTAAGGCCATATTTTGCATGAATCAACAAATGGAGTTAAGATAAGTCATGACCCCACCCCATCATTTCCACAGCGAGGCTAGGGGGTGGAGGGACAGAAGAATGAAAATAATTTAGTTCCATATTTTCAAGCATTAATTGTTCCATAATTAACCTTTAACAATGCCTTGTTCACTTCCGGCATGCTCCTGCCTGTACATTTGAGTGCCCCAGCAATTTTGAAATGTGGCATATTTGGAACTTTTACCTCAAGACAAATCTGAAATATAAAGACTAATTTAAAACAGATTCTGGCCAATGTTTGGTTTCATCTTATGCCTCCATATGGCACTTCCAATATCTTTTGTGATATTTTCCGTCTTACAACTTTTACTGCAAATAGTTTCACTTAAGGATCTCAATTCCATTAATTTTGCTTCAACTAAGGGTAATGTAAGGGAAAATATCTGCCACAGAGAAAAAAAAAAAGATATTTGCTGCTTCTAAATATGACAGACTCCCATCAGTTTTACTTGCATTTCTCTGTGAAGATCATACAATAGTGCTTCAAGACAACACTGACTTGTGAATTTGGTCACCTCAACTCAGATGTTTTAGCAATTGCAACTACAAAACCAGTGATTAGCTGCAGTATAACATTTATTTCGTTCATGTTTGAAACAGCAGGCTGCTGACTTGCAATACATAGCCAATCCTTTGCCATGCTTTTGGACAACCTAGGGTATGAATTCACCATGGATTCATGCCAGTGGAATAACTAGAGAGACAAAACAAGGTGTGTAAACCCAGCCAAAAACTTTGATCACTTTTAAAGCATCCACAGTTGGAGATCACCCTAAAATTGCACTCAGGATGCACATTGGTGTGCCTTGGGTTGCTAAAGCCCTACAGCGGGCAAGAGTAAGTATTTATGGCCCTTCTGGATGGCAGCCATGTGAGCATCTCTGAAAAATATTGTTGTAACAGCATTGCATTAGGTGTCCTGCAGAGATTTCTCACAGAATTCTCCCATGTTCTCAGTGTATTTCTCATTTGGCAACCAGTTTCAGTTTGAAAACTTCTTAAACTCTCCAGGCAATAAATTTACCCCTTTTGTGAAAATTTGCTCAATATCCTGTGAGGTTAGCACTAGCATGAGCAATGGACTGTGTATTCAGACTCAATAACTGCCTCATGTAGGAAATTTAAATTATGGCTACCTTTACGATGATTCATTTATCTCATTGGTTTCCTATAAAAACCTTAGGGAAGGAGTTGAGTTTTCAGATTATTATGGCTCAATTTCTCCCCCTTTCTGACGCAAAAGGGAGGAAGCAATCATTACTGATCTCAGATGGGATAGGTCATACTAAGCACTTTTTAAAGCCCCCGCTCCTGCCTCGTACTCCGTTTCCAACCTTGCCTATTGTCAGCACCTAAGCAGAAGTTCTGTTTATCTGGGCACTTCAAAGAGATTTTGCTATGTTGGCATGACAGCATGCATTTCTGACTATCCCATGTTAGGACAAAATAAGTACACTACAACTTTTTTTAAGTTGTAGAAATGTTAAAAGTGGGATGGATGCCATTATGAAGTCTCTAAATAGAATAGAACTGTAGAATTGTGAAGTTATCTAAGGAATTATTATAGCTTGTTTATTTCCTTGAGTACAAGAACATGACCATCCAAAGAAGCAGTAAGACAACAGGTTTAAAAAATATGTGATTTTTTTTCTTCATAAAGCACAGTTAAAATGTCAAACTCACTGCCATGGGATATTGTGAAAGCCAAAATAAAATAACTAAAAGAATTACTAGACAATTTCCTCTAGGAGAGTTCCAAGCATGTTATTTTAAAAAATAAATGACCAGCCAAATACCACTGCCAGCTCAAAATGTCCTTAGTTTAATGATTATGAGGATTGGTAGACTTTACTGAAGCAGGATCATCCTTTACCTACTATGTTTTTTAATTTTTTTTCCTTTTGTATCCACAGTTACATAATCTTAATAGATCTATTATCGGAAAACAGATACAAGCTACATCAACCTTTGGTCTGACCTAATGTGCCTGCTTTGTATGTTTATAACACATGAAGATTTTCTACCTCTGTTTACAAAAGCCTTCCTTAACATCCCATGGCTGTTCAGATGCAGGTGGAGATAAAACAGGAGAATTGCTTTGAAACTGCTTTGAATATACTTGTGAGGTAGAAATACAAGTCCTTTCTCAGCAACAAGCATAACTGTTAATGACATGTAGATCAATGCCTGCATTATTTAAAATGTGCATTTGCTCATTGCAAGTATTAGCCTTGAAATTGGCCTCATAAATTCTTCTCTTCTAAAATTCCTGTGTAGTCTTTTCTTTGAAGTTCTCCAGGCTACCAAAAATATCTCCAAATTTTTTCTGATTTTCTCCCAGACTGTCAGAAATTGGTGAAAATATGCGAAGATATTTTATGATAAAAACTTGAGGTTTAGGCAGGGTTGCCTTTTTAGGCACCTTGCTTTCCACTTTTCAGAAAGGCTGACCTTGCTAGAAAGGGTATTGCTCACCAGTGACACGCACACCCTGACGGATGGGTTACATCTGTGACAGGAGCCTGGTTCTGTCATTTTTGCTGAAGAGGGATATGATTGTAATTGAAAGCTCTTCATTTAACCCCAGCCAAGACAGTGTCAAATACGCTAAAAATCATTAGGACTCCTGCACTCATTGACAGAGTATGTTGTGCCTATGTGAGTCAGGGAAAAACCCCTCAATTTCTGTTAATTTTTTAAGTACTTGAGCTTCTAATATTTTTATAATTATATAGCCTGGGACTTGATTTCTTCTCCCAGTATTTGTGATCCTAATTAAGCCTCACATTTATTATTAACACTGCATCCTATTTCGTATAGGGGAACAACCTCTGGAGATGCTGTTCTGTTGTGCTGTGACACCCGAGGCCTCACGTCTCTCTAATTACTGAGGCCCGCTTCTGCTCCATTGGATACTGCCCTGTTTAATCCCCTCCTGCTTTTACAGTCTGGGAATGGTTTCTTTTCCTAGTATTTGAAGTTCAAATTAAGTCTCATGTTTATTAGTAAGTGCATCGTTTCATAAGAGAAATACAAGCCCTCTGAGAAAGATCAGAGAGTGCTGTGCTGAGCTGAAGCCACCGAGGGATTCCCAGCAGTACGGAGGGGGTCAGGTCAGCAGCAACAGTACCAGCAGAATTAGCTTTATAGAGAGAAAAATAACACCACCACCACCACCACCACCCCCCC
>VZZY01019566.1:143730-155802 GCA_013400335.1 Eurystomus gularis | reverse complement strand
TATTATATTATATTATATCATATATCATATTTTATTTTATTTTATCATGTCTTATCCTACTATATGAACGGTTTCTAACCCAAACTTTGCTTGTGGCTTTTTTCTCTAATGCTTTTGCCCTGATGTTTCATCATGTTCTAATGAACTTCATTCTGCTGCTGACTTCATATCTGCCTCTGATACACAGCTGACTGTATCTGCTCACGGCTCAAAGACAGCAGCTTAAATGCAATAATGAGATGTGACTGAGAAACAGCACATTTTCTATGAGGAATCTTCTCCCTGCAGGTATCAAGATCTCAGGTTTTTTTACTCACAAGCATATCGTTCTCAGCCCTGTGAACTCCTGCTTGCTTTGCAGATCTGGATTCACTTATCTATAATGAAACTGGAACAAATGGAAAGAAATTTCTTCAGCCACTTGAATAAAAGGACAGCAGTCCTAAAAGGTTGCAGCCGTCTGCAGTCCAGATTGGTAGACATTCACACAAACTTGTGATGGCACCAAAATGGAATAACTTCAGTTTTCAACAAAGGTAATGGTGTTGAATGCAAAGGACAAAGGCAGGATGGCCAGTGAAGCTGCAGAAGTTATAACTAACCAGGTCAGAGCCAGAAACAACACTTAAAAACGCAATACTACCACATATCAAAGGACTAGGTAACCCGCATCTGGCCCAGTGTTAGAAGTTTAGCAGAAGGTAGTTTTAACTAGATTTTTTGAGTCTGAGGAACAATTTTATGACCAAAGAAAAATAGGTATAGTTTGTGCAGCATGCAGATGAATGCTGAACTAGCCATTGCTGGCTGGTAGCCTGGCCTGAACAGGCCTTGCAGGGCTGTAAGGCTCTTAAATGCTAGCAAACACATGAGCAGTTAAATGAGGGGAAACGATACATGAGATAAACACAACAGTTTAGAAAACATAGGCTGTGCCAGACTAACATGATAGCCCTCCTTGATAAACTAACTGATCTTCCAGATAAAAGAAATGCAGTAGATCTAATCTACCTGGAGTTCAGTAAAGCATTTAATATAGTCCCCCATGGGACATTATTAGTTAGGCTAGATAAAATGGGAATTAGTGCAAGAACTAGAAGGTGGGAAAAGCTAGAATAAAGGAGGCAACCTAATAGGTTGTTTCAAGAGGGAATTACCAGCCTGCAGAGAGGCTACCTGTGGACTCCCACAGACATCAGTTTTGGAAGCAGTTGTACAGGTGAAATTTGCTCATCAGCACAGGGTCTGTCTGCATCATCTTTTACAGCAAAGTGAGAGCTTGCCCTAGCCTCAATCCAGGCTGACAGGGTGTAAGGCATGTCTGATCCAAAGCTATAGCACCAGATAACCACAGGTTTGATATGACACATGAAGTAATGAAAGAATTTTACCCGTGAGCAGAACCAGAAGACATTTGCAAAGGATCTGTCTCACAACTGGCTGGGTTAGACTGTGGTTAGACCAAGTCCACAATGGGTTATACAGTGATACCACAAAAGTACAATCCAGATGCAGGATTGAAAGAGGAGGAGTACCTCTAGATTAGAGTAAGACAGACAGGTCACAAGGAACCTGAGGTGCAGAAAACTAACATTTTGCTAGAAGCTGATTGTTATTTCTAGGAAATAGAAAAACCTAGGTGCATTATATAATTTCAGGATGAAAGTGATGCACAAATGTCATACAGCAAGGAAAACACCCTCCTAATTTCAAACACAGCTATATTATCGTGGAACGCTCTAATAAGGTTGTATTGTGGACTATGCACAATTACATTCACAAGGACAAGAAAGGTGAGTACGGAATGCTGCAGACAACACTATGAGCACTGCAAATCCTTTCTTCTGGGGAAAATTTTTTTTGGTGACTTCACTACATGCATGGTTATGTCCTTATTCCTCATTTTCTTACTTTGCCTGCTGTTACAACTGGTTTCTGTATAATGGGTAGAGCTTGCTTTGCCTCCTTCTGATTAATACTGTTAACTGATAAAATGAGCATTTCTCCTTTGTTTCAGGACAAAGTCACAAGAGTTAATTTAAGCTATAACAGTAAGAGAGAAGCCCTCATTGAATCAGATGCTGATCTCAGCTGGGAAGAAGTAAATGAATTCAATGTGGTAATTTAAAAATCTGTTCGTTATTGTTTCTCAGCTGTTATCTGTTGCCTCCTAACCAGGCCTGTGCTTGAGCTATGTGCTAATTGGACCCAACAAGCATTGGTAAGAAGGGTCAAAGAGCCAAGATCTTGGCCCATGATACAGAGAAGTCATGCTTGTTCTGCTTAGCACCTGGAAAATGAAATGTTTATATGAAGTAGAGGATGAGGTTAGCACAAGAACAAAATGTTTTAACTTGGCCATAAATACATTTTGGCTGAAATTCTTTCTGAAATGCTTCTCATGATCATAGCATTGGGACTCTGGAAAATTCATTTATGGAACAGGTTGTGCAATACCCCTTCCAGTCCACACCAGAGGACAGGCTCAGCACTTGTGGGCACACCTTTAAGTTCTTCATTCTTACCTTTGAGAGAATCACTAAGCAAACTCTGTAGGGATCTGTAGCTTAGCTCATAATGCATGAGCCAGAAAAAAAAATGCAAAATGCAGCTTGACTTCTGGTTCCCAGGTGGAGTTTGCAGAATTGGCATTTACAGCAGCCATCTGATCTTATTAGATATGGAAGCCATCGAGAGATGATAAACATGGAATCCCATTGCACTATTTTTGCAGCTACTTTTTAAGAGCTGAACAGCATTTAATGCCAAGCTGAATAAAAAGGTACCATTTGAAACATTGCCATCCTCGTGTTGGCTTAAGGAAATGTGTGAAGATGGTACACATTCCCCCCAAATCAAGAGTCATGCAGACCTATTGTTAGCTGGCTAGAAGTATAAGGGCTCAAAGGGTAAATCAAAAGAGGGAATTTAGAAGAGATAATGGGCTTAACGCTCAGCTGTGTACAAGCCAGTGGCAGGATGACACTGTGTGACACAGTTTCTAAAAACCACTCGGTGCATGTGAACTGCTCAACAAAATCATATGATCTGACATGTTTGTTCAGCGAGTTTCTTTCTGCCTGTCAGGTGAGTTTGTCCATAGCCTCTGATTTGTGTACAACAATCTGGTTTTGTGGATGTGTTTCCTCTTAAGAATATGGCTTCAAGAAATAGTTATTTTCTCCTTAAAGTTTCAAAAGCGCAAAATATCACTACAAAACCACTTTCAACTTTTTCACACATCTGTGTAAACATAACCATAGGAAAGGTGAATGGATAAGCTTTACTGTGCCATTTTTATTTGTATTTAATAAATACTGCTCATAAAAGATAATGCTCACATTACTTGAATAATATACTTGATTGAATGAGATGGTGAAATAAGAAGGGCCATTAATTATGATCACAGTAAAGTTTTACGTTAGTACTCTTCTTGAATTTATTGAATGAGGGAATAGCTGCTCTGTACACCCTTGGAAATCAGAGAGAGGTACTTGGTTTTGAATTGTGTTGGGACCAGAGGATGTACTACATAGTTGATTCCTATTGTACTTCTCGCTTGCTGAAGCGGGATTTTTTAAAGAACAGGTGCTATTGATTTTTTTTTTTTAAAGGTCTTTTCTTCATTTCAGCAGGTAAGGCTGTTAAAAGACATGGATGTCACAAGGTATATAAATAAGTGCCTTAGCTAATGAGCCCTCTATGTTTCACTGAACTGAGATGTTTTTTATCATCTCAGTTACTGATGTGGACGCATGTGAAGAGCTGCTTATAAGCTAAAGCAACCAGGAGAACAAGTAGGTAGGCACATTATTTTCACCTTGTTCTTTGAGGTGAAACTTGGAGTATATAATATATATAAACAAATAAAATTGTTGGTGTTATATATATTTGATTATATATACAAAACATATATATTAAAAAAACATAATTTGGAGAGTACAGATTGATTTATCAAGTCAGATCTCCCCTTATATATATTTTAAGACCTGACTGAATCATTAGATCATCTGTTTGGCCTTCAGGATATCAAAGGACATATCATTTCAATCTGCTACCCTTTCCTGAACCTGTCAGTCAAAAAGCTATCCAGCCAGTATCAATAACATATGCAAATTTTAGCAGTAGTTTAAGAATTTGTGTTAATGTATTCTTACTGATCTTCTCTTCTACATGGTCTCTCTGTCACAAGATCAATGATTTCTGAGTCAATTGGTCCTGTAAGAGAGCTGAGGGATCATCTGATTGACAGATGCCAGGGATAGCTTCCTGTAAACCAAATAAGGGAAACAATGGCAGATGCCAGGTTATGGGAGGGTCATCCTGGGGATAGGAACAACCAAAACTCATCCTGAAGAGTACTTGCATGAGATCATGGGATCAGCCACTCAGAGTGGAGTCTAGAAACAAGAAGAAAAGGGGTATGCTGAGGACTCCCCTAAACTGAAGGATGTGGAAGAGAAAAAAGATGAGAAACTTCATATGTGGTACTAGTGAAGGCATACTGAATCTAGGTGACAGCTAATAGCATGCAGGAGCTCTTACAAAGTCTGGAAAGCCTTTGAGAGTAGACGACAATTTATGTGGACACAGCAACCCATTACAGCCAAAAGGGCTGTCTGAAGGTGACGAGTAGTCAGAAGATTTCGAGTAACATCTTATCCAATGGAAGTTAATCATGCTTAGAAGGGAAATAGCAGAGAGAAACAGTGCTTGTATTCATTGTTTAATGTGAGAGGGAAGGTCGAGTGAGACAGCACAAAGCCTTTTAGCAACACAAGGTAATTCTTCATTGTGGTCTTTAATTATATACCATAAATGTCAGTCACACTTCATGTTACCTGTAGTTAACTGTAATCCAGCTGCTTGAACCCAACATAAATTAGCCAGTTTGTATAGTTTGCTGTTAAATATACTTCAGAACAGGGTAAATCTGACTGCCAGGGGAGGTGGGGGGAAACAGATCTGTAATATCATCCCATAAATCTCACCTTCCTGTCCTGGAGCACTCTTAATCGCATTTCTTAACACAAGATCTACATCAGTGTAAAATTTTGTCCTTGTCTGTCTGTTGAATCTTTTAAATCCTTTTTTGCTTTTAAGGGTGAAAAGAATTCTCTTGAGGCAATAGCAGACCTCTGCTTGTAAAAATGACAGCATATTAGAAATTCAATCCATTGTGTGACATGGGAACAGAACTTTTACTCTAGATTTCCTAAAAAATGAATACATTATAAAATGTGGTTATCAGCAGGCTGTTTATGACCAGAAATATTTTCTTATAACTTAGTGCTCCTTATATCTTTAGATTAGACACTTGTAAAATTGGCCATTATGTGTAATAAAAAGCATTTAATGAAACTTTCATTTGGAGGACATTGAATTCAACAGACTTAACTTTGACACTGACAAATGTCTCACAAGAGATGATTTGCATGGAAACCACTGGGGTCTCATTTTAGTTCCTGTAACAAACCAGAACAGTGATTTTATCATTTCAAAGTCATTTATATTAGCCTAGAGCTACATGACACAATGGCAATGCTTAGGATTGTAGCAGTACATCATCTGCATAAGTGGCATAACTTTCACTGCTGTGATAATCATATAGCCTATATCATACATATAAAACTGTTTCAATAGGCAAAAAAACCCTCTAATTGATCCATTATTTCCCAGAAAGACTTATTATCATGCAGCACATGGTTATCTAGGTGGAAAAATGGAATGAAAGTTATGGTATACTGATTGGGTCACCATTTTGCCTACTTTTTGGTAGACAAGATGTTTCTACTGTAATTTTTCACAATTACGTGCAACAGTGAAGTAAGAAACAAATACAATTCACTAATAAATTTATGCCAAGTAGATCTCTTCACTGCACAAAAGAACAATTGGTAGGATCTAATTAACATCCTAAAATGAAAACATTATGTGGCCTGGGCAGACTCTGGATTTAAATTTTTGTTTGAAAGCTGTTATATGATAGTCATATAGACTCATCTAGCTAGAGACACAAGCGAACAAGCAAAAAATGCAAAAAGGAAAATCGATGCAAATGTATAGCCCTCAAAGTAGAAGGATCAATAAACACACTGATGTTAACACCACAGAGTTAGATTTATTAACCACCTAGACATCTGAAAATGACTATTTCTATAAATACTTAACCCCTCTATTATAAGGATTTATATTTGAAATTCATTTTTGTAAGTCTATTACAGTAGGCAGCATCTTTATGTAAAAATGCTTCCTAAAGCAGCGACATTTCATGTGTAAATCACTCCTAACTGCCACAGAATCTGAAACGAGATTTTAAATCCATGATGACAGTTTTCAAAAGCATCTGAATTCTCTTGCTAAGAACAATTTTTCAAAGTTATTGGGGGACCTAAATGCTACTGATTTCATGGGAGCCAAGAGCTTCCTGTTGTAGTCCAGAGTCTGTCCTTTCTGGAGTTGGAAAACAATGGAGCTTCCCGGCAAAAAACAGAGGTCTTGTGGTTGGTTGGAGGCCACAGCATTGGGCAACAGAAATGGGACAGGCTATAACTCCTTTCCCCTGATGGATCCACTCTTCCAGCATTGTCCTAGCAAAGTGTGAAGCTTCACATAGCCTTATCCCAGGCCGTTCTGCATGCAGCACATATCCTTAATGCCAGCACGTAAGAAACTCAGGTAAGTGGTTTGTTAGGTAGTATTCTCAATATCTAGGCAAATATGAAAATATCAGTCTTAAAAAAAACCCCACTTAAACAATTGCAAAATTGTCTCTGGCCCAAAGAGGAGCTCTGTAGACCAGAGAAGATCCTAGTCCTTCTGATGGTTTCCCTCAAGTTAAAGCCTTAACTGGCAGGGCAACTTCATGTCATTAGGTTAAAGCACAGCTTTGAATGGTGCTGACTGTGATAAATAAATAAAAAGACTGAGATAAATAAATAAGAACTAGCCCCCTTTCCAGCCTATGATGAAAACAAGCATAGTTACACAACATGTATAAAGCCAAGCACCAGCAATGTGGCCTGAGCTATTTTGAGGAGACACAGCAAAGGGAGAGGGATTGTTCTGTTAACTCCACTGTTCAGTTCTCTCTGCTGCATTTATATACTTTCAAAGCTACATGGATTTTAATGTATTAATTTTTCCTAGTATCTGGGTCTCCCAAGTACTCATGAATGTCTCAGTGCTCTTAAATAGTGGCTCTAATCTGTACAGTTGTGGTTTTAACAGTTTTGGTTTCTCCACCTTAACATAGTAAAAATCACTGAAAGGACTCTTCAAAAATATTATCCTGCCTTGGTGAGTGAATATACATGCGGGCAGGTTTGCCACTTAAACAGCCTCTGCTTGAAAGAGATGGATAAGCCAAGGTAGTACAGAGGAGGGAGCAATATGTTAGCAGTACTATCAAGGGAATGTCCCCCATCTACCCATGTGTGTAATCTGCTTGTGCTAGCTATCAATCATTTTTCCTACGCACCACTCCACAGTATTTACTTGGAATGAAATCCTACTTTTAGAACCTCTTATTGTCAGTCACTGCCTCTGCATACTGACTTTGGGGCTTTTTTTGAGACCTATGCTGATTGTTGCTAGCAACTGGCCCCTCATTTCATGTAGCACCAACATGTCACTGCAACTTTTCTTAAGCATTTTATGGGATATTTCCAACTGACCAATACTCCAATAGCACTCTGGCAACTGTGCGAAATACGCATGGCATTTCAGGGAATCAAGTAGAGTATTTCTATTCATGTTTTTATCTTAACTCAGAGATAGAAAGAACTGTCACTACATAAACCACTGGGTCTGTGGGGAAGTAACAGCTGATTTTCAGACCCACAACAGACTGCAAAGCATAGCCTGAGACTTTGCATGTTTAAGTATTAACACTGCTTACATTGTCATATAGAATACTGTTTTATTCAGCAGCTGTAAAAATATTTAGGGATATCTTTCAGTGCTTGCTAAGACAAAGCTGTTTTTGAAGCCAAATGGCATTGTGCCTGAATAAGGCCCAAATTTGGACAGATAGTTATACTCCTATAACTCTTTACTGTTTGCTCTGAGAGCCGATGTTATGCAGTTCTGTACGTATATTAAAGAGGTTTCATTTTGTCAAGGTGAAGGGTGTTCAGGCTGCTGAATATTTTGCTTAAGATGGGATTTACTTTCTCTCTCCTTTCCTGGTTCCCTGCAGTTTGCCTCCTGCTGACAGATGATCTTTCTCAACCAAAGGTATTTTTCCCCAAGTGTGAAATTGATTCCAGCTGACAACAGAGTGTGTCAATCACTTCCCACTTTTGTCATCTTCAAAGGCTCCTCTTCCCCTTATTTAAATTGTATTTTCATAATTGAAAATTGCTTTCAGATGACTTAATGAATTCCTCCACTCTATTAAAAGGCTGAAAGCAGATGAAATACTGCAGCTTTCAGATTAAGTGCATTTTTATAGGGAAGCTTTAGCAGAAGCTTCAGCAACAACAGCAACAAATTTTCTGCGTTAAGACATGCCCACTAAATAAGCAAATCAGAATAGCAGAAATGGCATTTCCCACCAGCATCACTGCGAGAAAACAAGCACTGAATTATATTTTGACCTTATTAACATACTTTTAAAGCTTCTGAATTGCTGGAGCTGCCATCAATCTCCAAACAGCTAATGTGACCCATTGATCAACTGAGATTTGTATTCTTTCCAGTTGATATAGTGCTGCATCTTCCATTGTGGTATCTCTTTAGAAAGATAAGGCTGACCCTGAAAAGCAAAAATGTTGATGGTGAAATATACTGTGTAATCTCTATTATCTATCCACAGTTAATCTTATGAGAGTAAGTAGAGAGAGGCATAAACTGTTTTCATATTATGATACCCCTAATCCCTGGGGCTTGAAATGCAGACTTGTACAGCAAAGTAGTAGTTGATAAATACAGCTGAACTATTAAACCATCTGAAGCTTTGCTTCTGAGTAGTGTGAATGTCTGCTGAAATTTATGTACCATTTATTCATGTAGTTTACTTAAAAGTAGCTTAGGTCTTGAGACCTTTTTTGTATAAAAGTGTGAACTACAGTTTCTTCATATTCTAAAAATAGATAGCCATATCCAGATTTGGAAACAAGAGGTTTCTAAATCTTAATACTGTTTCATTTGATGGTTTTATTTTCCTAAGAAGCCGATCGGTAAATTGATATATACTGGTGGGCTTCAACACATGGCTAAAAGCAAGTATCTCTTGGATTAGAATGAGTCAGAGTCATTTGCCAGGCCCACTTATCTATCAATCCATTCAAATGCAAATCTGGAATAACTCCTTTAAGAAAATGAGGTGACCCCAGTTTTGTCCTAGTATGCATGATGTCAGAAACAGGACTGCTGTTTATATGCATAAATCCCCTTGCTCTCTCATTGACCTTGCTCTCTCATTTCTACTTGTTTTGTAGCAGTAGTGTGGACAGACTATTCACAGTCGGGTCCCTTTGCACAGTAGCCCTCAGCATAAAGCTTCAAAAAGGGAGAGGGGAAAACTAAGAACGTGTGTAGGTGAGCAGATGAGACATAATACATAAGGTCTAACAAGGACATAATGTTGTAGGGAAGTTTCCAGTTAAGGCTATTTTACAATCCCCTGACACAACAGAATTATATCTAGGTTTGTAACCTACACTTTGGTAAATCTAACTTTAAAACACCATGGTCTTCATAATACTTATCTCTGGTTCAAATTAGCTGAGCTGAAGTCACAGTCAAGCACAACACTCCAGATCTATGAAACAGAGAGTAGTAGTAGTAATTTATTTCACAGGTTTGCCATAAATACTAGTGTGTTAAAAATAGCCTAGGTGCTACAAGGCAAAGCAACTTAGTATTATACATAGTGTTTGAGGATAAAAAAGGGATTAATTTTTTCAGATAGCATAATGGATATCTGAGCCACGGCATCCATGGAATATGACATAAGGTGTTTGAATGATCTGTGGACTAAATTGAGGCTGATGAGTAGTAACACATTGGCTTCATATTATCTCCTGGTTTATCGCAGAAAAGATCTTATAAAACGAAGAAAAGTTCTGTCCTTTTCTATTAGCTTTTTCTTAAATATCACAGCTGAGATGTCTGTGATATAGCGCAAATCTCACAGCTGAGAAGGCTTTACTGGTTTCAGGCGATCTTTCAGAACATCATTCCTAAGTTGCAGAGTAGTACAATTTAAGGCTGTCCTCCAGTATCATCCACATGAAAACATATTTTTAAGGGACTGTTAGAGCTGCCTGCATTGGCAGAGAGTCCTTCCCTTCTAGGCCTTTAGCAGAACTTGAGGTAAGGGATGAGACCCTATGGCAGACATGGCTCACCCGGTTCCTGACGGGTTTTCTATTGCCAGTGCTTCCATTAAGGAAAGCTGAAATTTTGATTCCTGCTTGTGAGCAAATCTGTAGGGCATTCAGGCCTCCCTATCCAAGATCCATACAAACTATATGAACAACGACTTGTCCTGTGTGTTGAGGTTTTTTCCCCCTCCAAGCATTTCACAGCTCAAAGTCTAGTCCTGATTATATCTTTGCTCATAAACAGCATGGATGGTTTCCAAAGGCAGACTTCAGAACCTACTCAGACCCACACGTAACTTACAGTACGCACAAATCTGTAGGGGTCCTTGATGTCACTTCAGTTCTTTTGCACAGCCATGGAGCACCCATATCAGGAGCATCAGTCCTAACGCATGCCTCTAATGCTAAAGTTCTGTATGGACACATCAAAATGTTTGCAAGCAACTTTAGGCTGCTTATTTGAGGGAGATCCTTCTGACCAGGAACAGCCATAAAAAGTGAGGTGCTTCCTTCTCCAGCAGGCCCATTTTACGTGCAGTGCAATTCAGAAATGGGAAAATCTGAAATCTTTACAACTCTTCTCTACCTGGATGTTGAGATTCTGAGAATTCCTACTACACAAAACCTGCAGACTTGCCTGGAAATAAACCCAGAGTCTCCTTGAGAAGCTCCTGTTATTGCTCTTTTGAACGGGCACTTAATGGACCCAGCACCATGTTATCAACTAGCCCCATTCAGCAGCACACCTGATGTGTGGTGTATCATGCAATAAACAACTGAGATAGGAATAATCTCAGCTAATTCCAGCCCTCCAGATGTGGTATCCTGAGCTAAACACCTAACCTTCATTGACAGAGAAGTGAGAGAGACATTTATAGTTGTTTTGCCTTCTATTTAAGGCCATGATTGTATGAGATGTGATGAGCAGCACATTGCAGTGGAAAGCATATGTTCCTGTTGCTGTTTATCCACATCCCAGACATGTGTTTCTGCCTTTTTCTTTGCACTGATCTTGCTCTTAAATGGATCTTTATTTTTTCATTGAATTGGAAATGAATGGCAGGTACTGGATCTGGTACTGAGACCTTTTGTTTGGGGAGGAAATGTGCTGTTAGACAGGTTCAACTTCCTGTGAAACCATGTCTTTAAGCACTTACCTTAGCCAAGGTGAATTACCCACTGGAAGGACTTATCACTCTTCATAGACTCTGGATGCAACCTACCCTGGATCATGCACTAACATTAAGAAAGCTACATAAAGGTTGGACAATTCTGTATTTCGCTGTGTTCTGACCAGTTTTTCAGATGCACATAATGTTGGAAAACAGGAAAGCTGAGAGGAAATGCTAATCAAGCATTCTAAATAGGTTCTGGTA
Organism: Eurystomus gularis; assembly: GCA_013400335.1. Lineage (NCBI taxonomy): Eukaryota > Metazoa > Chordata > Aves > Coraciiformes > Coraciidae > Eurystomus > Eurystomus gularis. The sequence goes on along the minus strand of VZZY01019566.1, from coordinate 144,095 downwards.
GATACAATTCCTGACCCTGCATATGTTATTTGTCACTGGAGAAATAATTTTCCATCTCTTGAGTATTTTGTGCCAAAAATTGCAATACTAAAAAAAGATTGCCAAGAAGGAAACACTTGAGTCATGAGCAGGGAAATCAAGTGGTATGAAATGCCATGCTGCTGTGGCTGTGTTGTTAAGCTGAGCTGGACTGTGCACCTTTTGGTATTTTATCTGTAAATTGTTGCTTAAGAAAAGTAGTCTCATTTGCCAAGCCATTTGAGCAAAAAAAACCACAAAACAACATGTAGGTTGTCTATAACTCAGATTCAGCAAAACTTTAAGAAACTAATGTGTTTAACAGAAACCTTAAAAAAAAAAAAAAA
>VZZY01019566.1:80054-143673 GCA_013400335.1 Eurystomus gularis | reverse complement strand
ATTGTGTCGGGGGACTTGATTTGGGGGGGGGGGGAGGTGAAATCTTAAGCTCTCCTACTGCAAAAGTATTATTGTTATTTTGAGCTACTGCTAAGAAAATTAGAAGTTAAATAACACCGTGAAAACATAAAGTTAATTATAATTTTTTTCTACATTCTTTGTTTCAAAACAGATAATGCTTAACTGTCTTCATAAGTTATTGCAAGCCTTGTTTATTCTACAGAAGAGTTAAGTACTGCAAAATAGACCTTCTTTAACAGTTTCATTTTATTTAAAGACTTTCTTCTGGCACCAGAAAAAGAAATGTATGTAGACATGGCTGGTCACTTGCTAAAGACATGAATATGAAGTTAAGAGAGGGCAAGAAAGATTATAATGAAAAAAAGCTTTTCAAATAAATGAGTGCAGAAAACTGGGTCAGTCAAAAATAATGGATTTTCTTTTGGACTGATGTGCATTGATTTATATATATTAGGAAATATTACTTACACCTCTAGAGAAGAACAATTATAATATGAATTGCAATGGATGTAGCTTAATTAGGGAAATACAGATAGGATTTTTTTTTTAGTCAGAAGCTTAAGGGAGCTCAGAAAGGTAGAAGAAAATATATATTAATGTTATTAAAGATTTTCATAATCACTTATATATGACTAAAAGCCTCTGGGTGGAATGAACTTTGGGGTCTTACTACAACATAGGAAATGGCATTGTGGGTAACATTAATACTTATCTTCCCTGTTTTATCCTGAGCCAATATCTAGTTCAGGTACCTTGAATATGAGGATAAATCAGACCTATACAAGGGGAATCTACTCCTAAATATAAAGTAACTACTGGTAGCTATAATTTTGAAATCATATACCTTTACACATTTATTCTGCAATTACCAGAGAAACCTTATGGAGTTACATGACCTATTAAATTTCATTAGATCTTTTTAACTAAACTTTTCTTGGCTATAACTTTATTTCCTTGATATTCTGTATTGCATGTACTGCATCTTGTGGTGAAAAGTAAAAAACTAGAGAAATTTTCTAGCTGTACAACAACTTTCAAAGTAACTAATTTTCAAACAACTGCCATGATATCAATGGCAGGGTCTATTGATGGCATCTTTATGTTGAAATATATATATACCATTCCTACAGATATATGTATGTACTATACTTCCTATGTATGTATATACTGTCTTTTTAAAAATAAAATTAAATTGGGAATCAAAGGTCCATTATTGAAAATCCCATATTTACTCCAATTTCTTGCCTTGTATGGGGAACATAAAGCCACTGAGCTGATAAAATTATTTGAATACTCTTCTTTTCCTAAATGAAGAAATAATGGTAAAACAATGGGAAATAATTATCCATGATGCAATAAAATCTCATTGACTTTTAATCTGCACCTTTTCTTCCAACAAATGTATTCCATTTTCCAAATCAGAAGAATAAAAGAGGAAATACCTTAACTGCAATCTAATTTTAAGGCTATGCTTAGATGGAGATAACATTGTTTTAGTATCCTTGTATGCATCATCAGCAAACTCCCAGTAAAGGCCTCCAGGCATCTGGAGACAGACTCTCTTCTCATTTACACCACAGCAAACTCCATTCATGAAAATTAACTGAAGGGCGATTTTACCCCACTGAGTGTAAATCCAGTTTATGAAAGGCTGTTAAACCTGACAATATGAATTTACTTCAGGATGAAACTCATTAGATGCTATTTCAACCCAGTATGAACTATTTATAAATCAGGTTTTATCTCTGTGTTTTATTGCTTATTTTAGAAAATTTCGCTTTAATATGGTTAGCTACTTTAAAAGCTGTTCCTTTAGAGCAAGACAAGAAAGTCATGTCTGCCTTCTGTTACACTTGGGTGAAGGATACTCTGCAAAGCAAGTTTAAGAAACAGCAAGAAGTGGTTTTCTTTCTGAGAATATGGTATCAAATGCAAAGTTATTCTAATCTATTCTTTGTTCCCTTCAGCATAAACTGTTACATTAAGTCAAATTATCTTTGGATACACTTGTTTGGAGGTTGGATGCATTGTATTTAGTTTTAGACTAGAACTTCTACACAGCTAAGAACTAGTTTAGATGACACACCTAACTAAAGTCAAGTGAGATTAATCAGTTAATTTTTTTTTTTCCCCTGAACTCACAGTCTAGCAGCTGGAGATTACATCAGAAACATAAAAATCATCTGGAAGAAAAAAAATATCTCTACTTTAACTGACATGCATGTGATTGCAAAGATCAGACACTAGAAATCAAACTAAAAGTTCTTTAAAAACACTCTCAAGATTTCAAAGTTAGTATTACAGTTAATTTATTTTGGAAAGCAAATGAGAATATCTTTTTAAAAGCCTCAAGTTTTCAAAATTAATGTTACAGTTAATTTGATTTTGCTTTCTGGAGCTTGATTTACAAAGGAGGATTTTCAATAGGATTAACATATGGGATTGACAGCTTCAAGCCACAATATTTCTAGCAGATAGATGTTGGGGGATTCACCCAGTCTTTCTCTTTCATTTTGCTGGAATATTATAGTAGAGAGTAATGAGAAAGTGAGATTGTGTTGGATAATTAACCCTGGCAATCTAGTAGATTCGGGAATACTGTGGATCCTCTCTCTGTTATTTTTATCACCGTATGGAATCATTGATTTAACCCAGAGCTTCTTTGTTTGTTTTTTTTTCTGTAGTCAACTAATTTGCCACTAATAGCACATAGAACACAAGAACTGATAGAAAACAATGCGAAAGGGGATTTATATGCCTGTAATTTATGGCACTGAAAGGACACTAGAGACTCAAGAGCTTCTCTTAAGGACAGATACAATTGAATGTGTAATAGTGTAATTGACCACACATTTACCCTTGCTTAATAAAATTTGGACAGGCTCAGAATAGCACATTTGAATGAGTATACACAGTGGAGTAATTACATTGAAGTGATGAAATATAAGTCAGAGCTGGGAAGAAAAGAATACAGAGCATTTAATTATATTGTAAGCAAACACATTAAAGCTTGCCAAGAATATGAAGGTGAACACTGGGTGATTCAGCAGGACAGTAAAACTGCAAATGGAAAGCATAGAGGATGCACAGCTTTCCAACAATGCAAGAGAAGGATTTTTAACAATATTAGCTCTTTGGATCAAAACCTAAGCTAAATCTGTCTGAAATTGTCTGTATAATGCTTCCCAAAACCTTAGTTTTCCTCTACTGGTAATCACACAGAATCACAGAATGGTATGGTTGGAAGGGACCTCTGGAGATCATGTAGTCCAACCCCCCTGCCAGAGCAGGGCCACCTAGAGCAGCTTACACAGGAAGGCATCCAGGCGGGTTTTGAATGTCTTCAGAGAAGGAGACCACCATCTCTCTGGGCAGCCTGTTCCAGTGCTCTGCCACCCTCAAAGTAAAGTTCCTCCTCATGTTTAGATGGAACTTCCTGAGCTCAAGTTTATTTCAATTCCCTCTTGTCCTGTCACTGGGCACCACAGAAAAAAGAGTGGCCCCATCTTCCTGGCATCCACCCTGTAAGTATTTATAAGTATGGATGAGATGCCCCTTCTGTCTTCTGTTCTCCAGACTAAATAGACCCAAGTCCCAAAGCCTTTCCTCATAAGGGGGGTGTTCCAGGCCCCTAATCATCTTAGTAGCCCTTCTCTACACCCTCTCCAGCAGCTCCCTGTCTCTCTTGAACTGGGGAGCCCAGAACTGGACACAGTACTCCAGATGCAGCTGCACCAGGGCAGAGTAGAGGGGAAGGAGAACCTCCCTTGACCTGCTGGCCACACCCTTCTTGATGCACCCCAGGATGCCATTGGCCTTCTTGGCCACAAGGGCACATTGCTGGCTCATGGTCATCCTGTTGTCCACCAGCACTCCCAGAATTCTTCTTGTGCCTTATTTTAGCTTCATGGCCTGTAGCTTTACTGCTCTCAGGTCAAAAATATTGCTGTTAAATTAATCTTTCTTATCACCCTGATTGTTGGGGAAAAAATAAAAAGGAGAAGTAGCTATTCATCAACAAAGTCAGGTTACCAGGAACCTCCATGATATCTTTCCTTTTCCAGCCATCTTCCATCATGAAAATCCATAGGTCCATTTATTGATAGCAGATGGAATCTGGACAGAGTCAAGCACAGGAAGATTATGGGACCCTGTGTGGTCAGGAAAATGGACTTACACAAAATGTAAGACTATATCACCTATTCTCCACTTTAAGATGTAGGAGTAAGACCCCAGTAAATCTGAGTCCGGGTCCTCAGTTCTACCATTGACACACTGTGAATCTTCAGAATTGTCACCTCACATCTGGGAACTGCTTTTTCATTTTTATTAGTCTGTCTTCTCCGTAAGACTGAAAACTGTCTGCAGTGGTGACCTACTGAAAATGCCTTATGCATGTAGAGAATGATCTCTAGTGGGCACTTGTGTGAAACATAATGAACTAATGTAAAGTGCTCCTCAGCTATCTTGTTTCTGGGAGTTCTTGAATACTCATTTTCAGCCCAAACTTCCCAGTGAACCTTGGTTTAAAGGGGATGGAATAATTAATTACTTAGTCCCATGTAAATGTTCTACATCCAAACAACGACATCTGGGTGCATTTTTCTGACCTCCCCTCTATCAACAACATTGTAAACAATATTCCGTGCAAGCTAAACCAATTGTCTTCAGATTAATCCTGTTTGGGTTATGTTTCACTGTGAAGTCTTCTCCTCCAAAGGAAAGGTATTTCTCCAGTTGCAAATACCAGACTGGAGAGAAACGGTGCTTTGAATTATGTCAATAGTGAAATGTCTCATTTTTTCCTAAGGATAAAATCCATCGAATGTGTTGTCTTCTCCTAGTAATTAATTTAATTATTATTGTAAAACGTTTAGTCAGATTTATGAAATTGTACACTTTGCCAGGAGGTTTAATGGTTTAAGGGTTACTTTCTGGAGGTTATTGTAAATATATAGTCAATAACATTCTTGCCCATATAAACAATATTGATTTCAGCCTCTCACTGCAGTAAACTATTCTAAATCCTCTTTTTTTAATATATACAGTAACATAATAACTCTTAAGACTTTCATAAAAGCAAATAGAAGCAAAACATAACTCTCCTTAAAAAATGAGTGCCTTTATATATACTTAGCAGTGCAGAGCATAATGTTTGGGTACTGTGAGAGGAATAAGCACTGGGAAAGGAAAGGAACTATGTAATTTAAAGGGTAAATCTGGAATGAGGATTGCATAGCTTTTGTAAACCTACTTATTTGTTATATATTGGATGACTATGGTTAATCATGGCTAAGTTTATGAATAGTTTAGGGGGACTGGCAGAGCAGTGAGGAGAATTAAATTTATCAGATGCGTCATCTAGGTTAAAAAAAGAGAATTCTCTTTTAGCACGCTTTATATCTAATCCTTGCCTTGACGATAGCCAAGAAACCAAGCCCATCAGAACAATTAAATGACAGCAACAGAAGACATCTCCCAGTTTAGATTTTTCTCTCCAACATGGAAAAGCAAACTGGGATTCTTCCAGGAGAAGCTCTTCCAATGCAGCACAGGATCCCTTTCTTAGAACCTGTAGAATCATCCTTTGGTGGACTGACCCTCCAGACCAAAAAGCTCTCAACAGGTTTAGCCTAGGCCAGAGATCAGATGAAAAGCTGATGTGTTTTGCTGAGCACAAGGCAGGAGTGACAGAAACCTGGATAGCCATATTACTCTTGCAAGACTTCAGGGACTTTTTTTCTTATGCCCTGTGGAAGTGACATATTCCTGCAAAGTAAGGCTACTTCATGTACCTTCATCTCTGACGTGACAGTTCAAACAGCAACTAAGGGACAGAGCTTGACACGTCAGAACTGAAGTAGAGGACCCTAGCATCACAGCTAAATCTGCTCTAAATATATGTGGGCAGTAGTTTGGGGAGCATGAAGGGGCTGACTGTTCTTGAAAGATTGTAGATAAGTTACTTTATTAAGAAGCTCAATTTATAGTTGTCTCCTGTATAGATCAGAAGGCAGGGGTGAGGGATAAGTTTCCCAAGAGACAACAACGCACATCTGTATAATATTCCTTTGACTGCTGAAAATTTTGAGATTAGGAATAGAGATAGAGATGGGAAAATAAGGACCTCTTACTGATCACTTTTGAAGTGTCACCATAAGTCCAGCAACAAAAAATATTTTGTATTGATTTTATAGTCACCTATAAGTGGTAGGAAACAAAGAAGGATTTAGCTGCCAACATGTTCTGGCTTTGCTTTGTTTTTCTTGGATACTAGACGTAGATTGATTTCTGCTGAGGTCCATAATTTATATGAGGTTTTTCAATAGGTATTGGACACCTGTCTATGGTTATCAGCCGAATTAAAGCTTACAAGAAAAGGAACAGGGTTGATAATTTTAGGCCTGGATCTGATATTTCCAGCAGAGAACAGAGTGAGCTTTGTTTCTTCAAAGTGCAGGCCTTGCAAAAGTAGTTACAGTTAGAACGTCTAAAGGTCAGTATCTGAGTGAGACTTTGAAGACAAAATATTGAAGGGTTGACTCTATTGCATTTAGGATATAGGTTAAAAATAGCTGTTTCCAAGCAAAAAATAAACCTGGAAGAAGGGCTAGTCTCACTGAAATTTTACAATTTTTTCTTAAGGTTTGGAAACAATTATTAAAGATAAGCATTTGCATAGTTTAATTTTACAAGCCTTGATGAATTCTTTTACCTGAGGCCTCTCATTTCCACTGGGTTTATTCTGCAGGTATTAGTCATCTGGCCGTTTAGTCTCCTGGCTGTTCTTAGTTTGTTATAGTCCTTTCTGGGGGGGTTATAGTTAAAAAGTTTAGAAATAGAAGACACGAAACAAATAAACTATCTCTGGATCATCTGTTGACCATTGGTACAACCTGAGGTTGTTCTCTGTTGACAACACTGGTTTATCTGTTGTGTTTCTGCAAGTGCTGTGCTACAGTAAAGATTTTCTCATATCCAGAGCCACATTATGTGTAGGATTTTGAAATAAAACTCCACTGATCATGGGCAGTGCTAAAGAGATTACTGGCCTCTGCTGAAGTTGATTAATATATCCAAACCCCAGTTTTTAAATTTCATTTAATAAGGATTGCCTTTAGTATGAAATTATGGATTCATCAGGATATAGTCCAGAGCCCTGCCATCAAATATGCGAGGTCTTACTTTGCTCCCTTTGCTTCTGTTCCTCTCCCCCACTTCTTTCCTGTTCTGCTCCTCATGCAGTCTTTCCCTTTTACTACAGTGACCATGGTACTCTTCCGTAAACCATTTTAACTCATTCATCCACAAAGAATAGTCATCCATTTGGAACTGTGTTCATATTCTATTGACTTTCTGAAGATCTGACAAGTGACAGAGCCAGCATGATATAATCATGACCAGGAGCAACAGTGGATAATGTAACTAAGAGAGGAACCGGCCTCCTTCTCCTCAGCCATGGCAGCAAGCTGTTATGTCACCTTTAAAGACCTACTGGGCTACAGTACACATCTGCATTAGGGTAGGAAAGCGATAAATTGGTGCAAAAAAGAAATTTTAGAAATTGAATTGACACATCCTGCATGGTCTAAAGTTCTTTCAGTTGAAGAAAAAGCCTCTTCCACCCCTTACCACTATTTTCTTGTTAACTTAAAATAGTGTCTCCATACTGGAGGATCTGGATATGCATTTGAAGAAGGGTATCTGCACACTATGTACATTTGATTAAAGTAACTTTTTCTTATTCTCTTCAGGAGGAAGGAGAAGAGTATTTTTCTTGCTCAAGGCATAATTACAACAAAAATGCTGAATGCTTTATTTATTGCCATTTTCTCCCCCCCCAAAAAAAAAAATCTCAGTCTAATTAAATTACTTAAAACTCATGGGCAAAGAATTTCCATTCTTATGTTACTAACCAGCACGTCTATCAAGTGCCAACACTGGTTGCTGACCCATGCAACTGATCCACTTTCTCTTTCCACATCCTGGGTGAGAGGTCACATATATAATCTATCCAGTGACGTAGTTATTCTGCAGCTTTACCTACCATGAAAGATGTAGAGAAGTATCTTTGAGCCTGCAGTCAAACAGGTGTACAACTGCCAGTTGTACAACTCACTGGTCTAAGTGGTCTTATTTGTTGGTATGTTCTTGTGGTAGACTGACCCTGGCTGAACACCAGGTGCTCATCAAGACCTCTCTATCACTCCCCTACTTAGCTGAACAAGAGAGAGAAAATAAAACAAAACACTTATGGGTTGAGATAAGGACAGAGAGACATCACTCTGCAACTACTGTCACGGGCAAAACAGACTCAACTCGGGGAAATTAATTTATCACCAATCAAATCAGAGTAGAGTAACAAGAAATAAAAAACATCCCTCCCTTTTTCCTGGGCTCAACTTCACTCCTTGTGTTCTCTACCTCTTCCTCCGCAAGTGGCACGGTGAGGCAGGGAATGGGGGTTGCTGTCAGTTCATCACACATTGTCTCTGCTGCTCCTTGCTTCTCAAGGAGTGGACTCCTCACTCTTGTTCCCCTGCCCCAGCATGCAGTCCCTCCCACGAGTGAGACAGTTCTCCATGAACTTCTCAAATGTGAGTCCTTCCAACAGGCTATGGTTCTCCATGAGCTGCTCCAACTTGGGTCCTCTCCACTGTGCGCAGGCCTCCAGGAACAGATTGCTCCAGTGTGGGTTCCACATGAGGTCACAAGTCCTGCCAGAAAGCCTATTCCAGTGTAGGATCCTCCCTCCATAGGCCCACAGGTCCTGCCAGGTGCCTGCTTCAACATGAGCTTTCCATGGGGTAACCACCTCTTTTGGGCTCCAATGTGGGGTCCTCCACACACTGCAGGTGGATATCTACTCCACAATTAACTTCCATGTGCTGCAGGGGGACAGTCTGATTCACCATGATCTTCACTGCTTGCTGCAGGGGAATATCTGCTCCAGCACCTGGAGCATCTTTCTTCACTGATCTTGGTGTTTCCAGAGTTGTTTCTCTCACATTTTCTCATTCCTCTCTCTCACTGCAGTTTCACAGTTTTCTTTATCACCTTCATAAACATGTTATCCCAGATGTGCTTCCACCGTCACTGATGGTCTCAGCCTTTGCCAGCAGCAGGTCCGTCTTGGAGCCAGCTAGCATTGGCTTTATAAGACTTAGGGACAGCTTCTGGCACCTTCTCACAGAGGCCACCCTTGTGGCCCCTCTGCTACCAAACCCTTGCCATGCAAACCCAACAGAGTTCCTAACATTGAGTACAGCCTCACCTCCATGTGAGTTGTCACACTGTGTCCTCTGGTTATATGATAGGTTCATATTTCTTTTACTATGTTGCCAATGCCTGCCCACATAGAGGCAGCTCCATTAAGTAATAGAAATCTAATACACTGAAGTCCAGCAGATTTTGAAACAGCCTAATGCTGGAGATGTTGCTTCACTGAGATATCAATCTATAATTCTATGAGTAGGGAAATTGGCATGGCGGTAAAGCTTCATCACCAATAGGCAAACACTCTTTGTTTGAAAGGTGTATTTTGAATTGCCATGGAGAACGGGTTCATATATTGAACTATGTGGCCTGAATTTTTAAAAATCCAGATCAACAAGATCACAGCTGTGCAGTATTGGCTGCAATAGTCTTCACACATATTTTTGGAAGAGGTCCTCTGAAATGACAGTGCCTCCTCTCTATCTCAAACCTAGATCATGCTTAGTGTATCCTCAAAGACCATGTAAAATGAACCATGCTAGAACTATCAGTATATGGTTTACACTGTAGTAACTGATACTTCTGTTTTGTGAGCAGGGATAGTTCAGTTCTCCAATCCATTTTCCATAGCTCCAAGATGAAGGATGATGCAAAGGAAAAGACCACAAAGCAAACCAGTCCCACTAATCACATTGGAGACTAGGAAAACTTAGGAATTCTATAAGAATAGATACAGGACAATATCAGATTTCTTTTACTTTGTGAACATATCAATTTCTTGTTTTTTCATAGAATCATATAGTGGTTTGGGTTGGAAGGGACCTTCAAGATCATCTAGCTCCAACCTCCCTGCCATTGGCGGGGACACTTCCCACTAGACCAGGTTTCTCAAAGCCCCATCCAGCCTGGTCTTGAGCACATCCAGTGAGCATCCACAACCTCCCTGGGCAATCTGTTCCAGTGTCTCACCACCCTCAAAGGGAAAAACTTCTTCCTAATTTCTAATCTAAATCTACCCTCTTCCAGTTGAAAGCTATTATCCCTCATCCTATCAAGACAAGCCCTCATAAAAAGTCCCTATCTATGTCTTTCCCGTAGGTCCCCTTCAGATACTGGAAGGTTGCAATGAGGTCTCCCTGGAGTCTTCTCTTTTCCAAGCTGAACAACCCCAATTCACTCAGCCTGTCTTCATAGCAGAGGTGCTCCAGCCCTCTAATCATCTTTGTAGCCCTCCTCTGGACCGTCTCCAACAGCTCTATGTCCTCTTGTACTGGGAGCTCCAGAGCTGGATGCAGTACTCCAGGTGTGGTCTCAGGAGAGCAGAATCGAGGGGGAGAATCACCTCCCTCGACCTGCTGGCCACACTCCTTTTGATGCAGCTCAGGATATGGTTGGCTTTCTGGGCTGCACTTGCACATTGTTGGCTCATGTTGGGCTTTTCATCAGCCAGCACCCCCAAGTCATTCTCCCTAGGACTGCTCTCAATCTACTCACTGCCCTGTCTGTATTTGTACTTGAGATTGCCCCAACTTAGGTGCAAGACCTTGCACTGGCCTTGTTGAACTTCATGAGGCTGGCATGGGCTCACCTCTCAAGTCTGTCAAGAGATCTGCACGAAAACATTGTGTCTATCTGATTGCTCTTCTAATATTGTCTCATCTTCCAACTATTTTCAGCTCAAGGGAGTTTTGGAACTGGATGTCATTCTGCTTATTTCATAATCTTTCAATAATTTAATTTCCATGTGCTTGTCCAGTCAACTCTTAAACCAATGTAAATCTGGGCTGTGCCCAGCATTCTTTCACAAGTACATCCATAATGCTACCACATGTTATATGTAAAACCACTGGTGGTTTTTTTTTTTGTCTCAAAATAATTTCTAATACTATTATTTAGTGATCTGTAGCTCTTGTCTTTAAAGAGAACAATAAATAATTGAGTCATATCTACCCTCTCCATGTCATTCAAAATTTTATAGAAGCTTATCATATGTCCTCTGAAGTCTTCTACTTTGAGGACTAAGGTATCGGCAACTACTCACCTGCTACCTGTAGAAAAGCCTTCTACACTTTTTAACCCTTGTTGCCTTTCCTTCAGCTCTTTCCTATTACCCTTTTTAAGATGAGGGGGAAAACACCACACACCATGTTCCAAGGGCTTGCAAAACAGAATTGAGTTATCTGTACCAACAGCTACCATTTTGTTCAGTTTTGTGATCTGCAATGGAATAGATAGATGATCTCACATGGAAACTTTTTTTATTGTCTCATTTTCAGAGCTCTTCCCTACCTTTTATTTTTCACCATGGCCAAAGCTACTGAGTAAGTACTGACAGACCTCAAAGGATGGGGAGGACAAGACCTGAGGTGTAAATGGAAGTCCTGTTGAAAACCGAGATGTGCAAACTGCAGCAGTTATGACCATAAAACCTTGGGAACTACCATGTAACATGGAAATACCACACTAAAAATGCCTTGGATTTTACACAAGGAAGCAAAATGAATGCAATCACTGTTAGCAAAATGAAGTGCAAGTGGACAAAAAATGTGTGAAAATGAAGGGGAGAAACCCACCAGGAGTTTCAAGTTCACATTTTGATGTTAAAATTGCTTGAACATTCTTCACAAGATAAAGAACAATAAAGTCTCAAAGGCACCTACAGTCCATCAGCACTAAGCTAAAAATAGTCCAAAGAACTAGTCACATAAATAGACAAATTTTGCAAGAACAGAAACAATGAAAGCTACCCAGAAAATACATTTCTGGTCAGAAAATGTTTTCAGCCATTTGACTGAATTAGTAATTATTTCTCAGTTACTGCATCCTGCATTAGGAATCATCTGTTCTGTTGACATTCCCACATAGGCGGTTTCCACAGTACGGTACAAGTTGGAGTGAGAGAGAGATTTTCTAGAAAACTCAAAACAGCATTTGGTTTTGGCCAGTGTGGGTATGTCAGACACTCCAAATATGTATTGGAACTCAGTAATGTAAGAAAAATGATCCTCTTTTACTGTTGATACAACCACATGGTATCTAGCATTACAGGCTGATGAGCCCTCTCCTGAAAGATTTAATAATATGCATATAATCCCCCTAACTACTGTAATTATTCATATGTTTAAACTAATGCATGTGTAAACACATGTGCAGAGTGAAGACAGCTGTCATTTATTTTTTTTAATTTCAAAGTCACAGCCTAAATACTGGGAACAGAGATTTCAGAAGCTCAACTTTCACAGTATGATTTGTTCTATATTTTCATATTCTGGAGGGGAATAAAGCAAATATTTTGGTTTTGGGGGGAGCTGAAATCCATCTGTGACTGGGAAATAACATTGCACTGCTTTATGATCAGATTAACTTTTCTGGAGTCTGTTGCTGGAACTGAGAGCAGAGTTGAGCTGATGGTACTTGCAGTACACGGAATGACAAACACTACTTGCTTAACAACTGTACGGCCCATTTACTTATGAGTAACACTGAAGCAAAGCCTAATTCTCACTTTCCTACTCAGTATCTGACCTGTGGAGGAACAGATCTCTCTTGTCAGTTTTCATATCATGCCAGATTTCCTGCTATGATCTTTATCCCACAACCCATTTCATGAAAACAGAACAGGCAAGATGCAGAAATAAATGTGATGTTTGGGTCTCACCTGAAAAGGGACTATGACTGAGACCTAGGATTTCCATGACCAGGAATTGAGAGTATTAAACTCTCAAATAGGATATATAACTTTTCAAATCAAGTTTGAAAGCAGCTGATGGAAGCGATGAACAATTCACTCAACTCTACCAGAGATATATCCCACTGTGCATCGGAAACATCACCACAGAGTTAGTTGTGTAAAACCTATGAAAGTAAGTGAAAGCTCAGACATGTGGAATGCAAATTGCTCACCTCTGATGAGCACTGTATTCACTTGATTGATTTTAAATGGCTGTATAAGTGTTCTCATACATGTTGAACCTGTATAAAAAATTAAATAACTCCCAGTGGGCTTTTTTCTGGTATTACACTCTGAAATTTAACTTAACTTGAACAACAGGGTTTAAATACCTTGGGATGTAGTTCATCATAGCATGATTTTCATTTTCATTCAGAACCATAAAAGCTAAAGAAATGTGGGTGACAGTCATTTTGAACAGCGCTTCATCTAGGGTGTCAGCCAAATTAATTATTCCCAGTAATATTCCAACAACTTTCATCAGATATAAATTGGATGTGGTGTTTTCAAGTGAATCAAGTGCATGCAACTTTTTATTTTAGATTTTTGATAGTGATGCATAACCAAGACAACATTGTGTATCTCTTGTCACAGCGGTTATTGTTCAATATACTTGTCTTTTTCTTAAGCAACCTTGGAAAGGAGAATGTCTTCAACTTTCTTCACTGTCACTCTCTTTATGCGCTTTACCTCAACATCTGGATTTGAGCATTAAGGCCTTATGTAGAAGATTAGTGCCACTTCCTCCTTCTTATTTACAGTGTAACATACCTATGGTCATCCAGTTTACTAAGCCTAGTGGATCTTCGCTCTTTTTACTATTTCTGAACTTGATCAAAATACCTCTTGATACAGTGCATCTCTGGCAAACAGTGCATCTCCATTTGACCTAAAGCATACTCCAATTTAAGCAGAAATTGTTATTCTGTTGCACATTTAAACCACAAATGGTTTTTTTGGTAATTTCATTTAACTTTCATGCTTCAATTCTTATCCTTGACTACACACCTGGAACCGGGTGTGGTGAACTGATCCACATATTAAGAACTTCTGCCTTATTAAAACAGAGAACAAAGAACCACAGCTCCCATAAATTCTTGTGAGAGCCCCCACAATGCCATGGTTCTTGCTGGAAACCGGAAGTGGGAAGTCATGTGACACAGACNAGAAATTCTCGCCGCGCTGCCCCACGCTGGGGGGCCCCGTGAAAACTGCTGCTGGAGCTGAGCCAAGTCGAGCCACTGCCCTGCGTCACTGGAGCCGAGCCAAGCCGAGTCCCACTGCAGCCGCCACTGACAAGGGCATCACCCGCCAGCGAGTCCCGAGTCGCGCACTGTCAGACCCCACCGAGATCATCGCAATACATCCGGAGAAGGGGTGATTTATACATACACGCACATACACACAACATCCACATACAGGTCATATTTTGACACAATTGGGTTCTTGTTTGCCCTGCTACCCCCCTCTGAAGTTTCCTAGTTCTCCTTAGGGTGGGAGAGTGAGTGGGTGGGCGTGGCGTCTTTTGATACTGTAATATTTCCGTAGAGTAAATACAGTTTTATTTGAATATATATATATTTAGTAATAAACTTGTTAAATACTTATGGTTCTCTAATAATTTCCTGTGAGCTTGGTAGAAGGTGTCTCACTTTGTGGTTATTTGCCCTCTATTTCATCCCCTCTTTTGGGAGGCGGCACGGACGCTTGCGCTCCGGACCGCGACACTGGGCTTTATAAACCAAAAGTCAATACATGTAAGTGAAGTTCAAAAGTTAACAAACAAATCTGTGATTTTGGGCCTGTGAAATTAGAAGCTTGGAAAGATCAAGTTAAGTTGAAGCCATCTCCTGTACACAGAAACACAGGAGAGTCTGGGCTTTTCTCAATTCTTCTCTGTCAATATCTCAATTCAAACCCAGCAGAGCTGATGGCAGACTGGCACCACATGGTAGTTTCCTCAGGTTTTAACATATATATATCACTTTGTTTTGCTCCTCACAATCATCCAAACATTTTCCCCATGTTGTATCAGCTAGCATTAGAAGAGAGGGGAAACCAAAACACACACACACAAAAAAAAAAGGAAAAGGGGGAGGGAGGTTACAGGTGAGTTGTAATATTTTAAAAAGGATTGTAATTACTGTCTTAGATTTTCTAACTTTGCTAACCTGAGCAATAAAGGTCATAAGGCGCTCAGACTTGCCTCTTTTTCAAAGTTAGAAGATGTACAAAGAACTTTCTGCTTTGACCCTACAGGAAAAGTACAATATGAGGGTCAGTGTGTAAGTTAGTACAATCTGAAAAGCTTGCAGGGGAGAACATTTATTGATGTCTAAAACCCATCATTTAACAAGCATTAAACTCAAAGTAAGAATCATCAGCTGTTGGAAGAACTTAACCCAGTGATATTTTCTCTCTCAGACGATTAAGGTTTTCCCTATTCAGCCATCTCTCTAAAGCAAGTACTTCCTGATTCTGATGCAAGAATCTGATTTCCTCTGTTATTTAACTAACTCTATGAGATAGCTTCAACAATGCAGTCGTTATTATATTTTCTAATGTACCTCATGATTTCCTTGAGCTACCAACTGAACATAGTTATATCTGTAAGTATTATTTATCATACTCTTCTTCTTGTAAACCAGTGTCTTTTCTCAACGCTTTCTGATTAACATGAGAATGTCACACTCATCTTAGAAAAACATGAGTTTTATGAACTTCCTTTATATACATTGACATTTCTGGGGCAGATTTGGCTTAAAAAATCAGAACAAGAGGAGAGGAAGCAACAGCATAGATGTTAAATCATCAATGAATTTAAGGCTCAGAGTCTCTAGGTGATATTGTATTTGAGTACCTTAATGCCACCGTGTCATGTAATTAGCAACCTCATTGATCCAAATAATAACAAAAAGAATAATAGAAAGGCAACAAATGGGATTCCCTTACACAGGAATTAAAAGCGTTCAATGCCAGCTCTCATGACATAGTCTACCCAGAGACATCTGAATCACAAAACTTGTATTACGTACTTTGGTAAAACTCAGATTCTACTGTAATTTTCAGATGCTACTGAAACATTAATTAGATATCGTTATTGAATTATTGACATAGATTTTAGAATTTTCTGAGAATATGAAGGTTTTTTTAAATCTATGATCTGAAAGATTGGAAAAAACCTTCACTAAAAGTCTGCTGTGGATTTGACAAATGTATGATAATAATAATAATAATAAAAATAATAATATTTCAGTCAATAAATTCAGAATAGCAGCTGTATGCATCAGTATGTGACTCTATAAGGAATACCATGGATAATGGAGGTTTTTTGAGGAAGAACAGGTGAGATAGTGAAAAGTTTTCCTTTGATGGCCTCTGGTGAAAATTACCAGAGACTGAGTAAAACATCCTAGCTGTGCACTTGACAGCAGATGACCTTGCAGTAAGGTCTGTGTGGTGCCCATCTAGCACAGAATGCCCTCAATGTCCTTCCTCATCCAACTGACTTAGGGACGTGACTCGTGGCTCATGCTCCACGTTTCCATACTCTTCTGTGACTGACAAGTGTGGTGAACTGATCCACATATTAAGAACTTCTGCCTTATTAAAACAGTGAACAAAGGACTATAACCTCCATGAGTCATTGCTAAATGACAGTATGTTTTGAAACCATCACACCCAAATGATCTCAGAGCACCCTTTGATTGGCTTCCCACTTTCTTTAAATCAGGAAGTGCTCATCTAGAACAATAAACACATGTATATAGACATATTTCTGTGTATATACATCTGTGAGTGTAAAAATGTATAAATATATATGTATTGATGCACAGACATGGTTTATGTGCATAATTACTTATGTATTTTTATATGTGCCTATATTGCAGATTATATGCTACATATATACACACATACATATTAAGATAATAAGGAAATAAGAATCATAAGGAGATCCCCAAAAGGTTTCCCAAAACCCCCATATAAACCAGGAGAACCAGCCAATGGGTTCATAAATCAGAAACTTTGAGGTCAGTTTCAGACAGAGGAGGTGAGTGCCAGAGAGATCCCCTTGTCCGTGTCTGTGGGGAGCTTCCTGCTGCCTGTGAAGCCATGGTGTGGTGCAGTCTGGGGCTGTGTGAGCTTCCTTGTCCTCAGGTCAAGGGCTTTGCAGAAAGCTGCAGAAATCTCCAATTGAGTGGGTGAGGATGGAGGGGACAGGAGTCTGCCAGGGTCTAGTTGTGTCCCTATCTGGGCCTGAGGCTATGAAAAATAGGACAACATGTACAAAGGGAGCAGCCATCCTTGGTCGCCATGGGCAACCCCTGCCCTGGGCTCTCCCAGCCTCAGGCCAAGGCTGTCAATCCCATGTCTCCCCAGCAGGCTGGTGACACCTATCCTAGGGTGTCCATGTCACCAAACCTACCACCTGCCTTCTGCCCACTGTGACATGGCCACTACATTGCTGGGGCTGGTAGCCAGGTATTATTTTGATTCCTTATATTTATATTGATCTCTTTCTAGAAAGTTGTAAAACTCTCCTGCAGAGGACAGGGGTGTGACATGGTCTGGTTATTTTCTTTTATCTGATGCCAGATGTGTTTTCACTGCAGAAAACCTGAGGCAAATGACCCCATTGCTTGTGATGATGGGTTACCTAGCTCAATGACATGGATAATGCTGTACTTCCTCAGGAATATTTAGGCATCTTCAAAACAATTTCTGGTGTCCTTATGAGAAGGAATGCACACCTAGCCAGTGAAATTATGGTCTGGCTCACCTCTTTTTATGATCCCACAACATTAGGATTTGTAGATGTTGAAAGTGCTTAACCAACATTGGGCTTTTTTTCCCCCAAAGTCTGTTTTCTTATGGATTTTAACTATTTCATCACTAGAATGTGTCTATTCATTGCTGAAACAAAACTTAAGGAGAGATTTAATTGCTATTGCTGGGGGACAGATTTGGTAATCAAATAAATGATTTTTTTTAAAACATAACTTATCTGTGGCAACCCATCTCATTGCAGTATGAACACAGTGGAAGAAATTCTCCCCAGGGCAGAGGCAGTATCAAGTCAGGCCTATCTGCAATGCTGAAGTGAGGATGGAGAACCACTACTTGACTTCTGCAGAACGAATAGGTATTTTGCTTTTCAAGGCAGCAAAGATATTCTTGTGCTCATAGGTCATGTTTGTAAGCTGGTCTTACTACATACTCTGTGGTGCTTTCTCAGTGACCTTGCGTAGATTTCTTAAAGCTGTATTTCTAACGGAGTGTAGACACTTTGTGAATAGGTACTTTGCAAATAGGAATTAACTTTAACCTTAGATACAACATTTCATTTTCATCTGCCTCCTTAGGCTTCTAAATGGCTTTTAAAATCTGATCTTAATGTTTTGTGCCTCTATTCACCATCTGTTAAATGATAATGAACACTTTCCTCCCATCTTTTTTTGTTGATAAAATGCTATAAGCAAGTAAACTCATCTGTTTGGTATTCAAGGTTGAACTAAGACAAGTGGGTAAAATCTGCATTATGTAAACTGATGCCAATCTTCTTGCTTTACCTGCCTTCTCCTTAAATTACACTAGTGTTTTCCGAAACTTGTTTTTTACTATATTTTTGTTCAGTGACAGCTCAGCAGTCTGGGTTGGGGCTTCAGGAAACTGTAAATTAATAATGGAATGACTGCGATCTAATTAATTCCTTAGTATTCTGTGGCAGGGATGGGAAATTCTGTAATTGCTTAGTGTCAGGCAATAATCAATAATAATAATAATAGCAACCAAACATATTCCAGGTTGACAGATTCCAGCAGAATAAATGACATGGGTGGGTTCCTGAGTTTGCAGTGCTTGGAATGGGTCTCTTAGTAGACCCAGCGCCTGGAGGGAGCAGGATTTTAATTTGCTTAAGGAGGCATAAAAGGAGATTTTTTCCTTCTTGTGAGAATGTTTGATATAGAATTCTCTCACATAGACAGAACTGGAATGTTGTTATGCAAGTTAAAAGGAAAAAGAAAATATCCTTAGCTGAAACAGTATGAAGAACAGATGGCATACACCTCAATACGGTACTGTGGTATGTTAAGGGTCTTAAGGTTAAAATACATTTGCATTGTCTTTAAGATCCTCATACAAAAGTTACTGAAAATGACACTGACTAACCACTCCTCTCCATGGTAAATTACACCCATTTTTAAATTACACCCATTTTGCGCAGGTCAGAAGAACATCTGACAAAGCAATGACAACTCATGTGCAAAACAAGAGAGCATCCGGCTGGTGGTATCAAAATATTTCAGCAGACTGGTCTCTAGTGTGGCTGAATTGTGAGCAGAGCATGACTGGAGACAGGAAAGATTCAAAGAGCATGTCTGCACTTTGCAATATGGATAGAAGGAAAGATCCCTGAGGAACTGCCCCAGACACTGGCTCCTGCAGCAAATGTATTTTAGCAGCACATTTCCTAGTTAGGAAAGTTAAGAAGCAAATCTAATTGTATTAAGACCAGTCCCTGGCTAATGCTCCCAGAAACTGAGACTGTGGCATGATGCACACCCCTTTATGCAGTGCCACATAAAGTAGCTTGGAGATATCAAAAGATGATGTTTTACACTGTCTGTAAGGAATGGAACAAGAGGCTAGGCAAGCTATGAAAAAAGCAGGAAATTTCTATCCTGTGGACAATGTTGAGGGTTGTCTGGTTTTTAATTTCATCTTCTTTGGAATAAATGCAAACATTTTTGACAATTCCTGAAAAAGCCTGCTTTAGCAAGAAGTGACAGCTTAATCCTTAGGTTACTGACTTCAAGGGACAGCTAGAGAGAAATCATCTGTGATTTTCTTAATGGAAAATGGAAAAGTAGAATCATATTTTTAAAGCTTGTTACTGCTATGAAAGCCCCTCTGACAGGTTCTACCTTCCAATAATTTCTCACTTCCCTAAGACTACAGAAAAGCCCTAAGAATAACTCCACTCTTTCAATAATACAGAACGGACCATTCTAAAAATAAGTAAAAATGTAACTTTAATTAAATCAGGATGATGGAGGTATGTAAACATATTTTCTCCTTATTTTTTAATCACATTGTCTCAAAGGAAACCTGTCACTGATAAGCCCTAGACCAAGATTACTCCTAAATCTTCTGTACCACATCGAGAGTGCAGAAAGTAAAAGGCTGCATCTGTGGGGAGGAGAGCACAGGACAGGTGACCCTAAACTGGCCAACGAGGGATTCCATCCCATATACACTATACTCAGTATAAAGCTGAGGGATCACAAGGGTCAAGCTCTCTTCTTCAATGGCTGGCATCCAAGGAGGACTCCATCCATTCTGCCTTTGATCCCTTGTTCCTGAATCCAGTTCCAGATCCAGCTCCTGGTTCCCATCTGCTGCTGAGTCCAGTCTGGGAATTCCCTAGTGCCTGCCCCACAGCATCAATGGTGACGTTGACGTAATTACCATCAGGGGTGGGGGGAAGGGGTTGTTAAATATGTTTTTGTACATATTTGTAAATATTTTAGTTTTCTTTTCCAATCCATGTCTTATTCCCTTTCCCTTCCCATTTGGGAAGGGAGAGAGGTTAATAGAGAGCATCTGTCATTCATCTAGTGGCTGGCACAACCCTAAATCTTGACAATATTGTAAATTCTTGGAATCACAAAGACCTTGAAGCTGATTGATACTGGGGATTGCCCTCAAGTGCAAGGTGCTGTACCTGGGTTGGGTACCAATGCAGGCTGAGGGATGAAGGGATTGAGAGCAGCCCTGTGGAGAAGGACTTGCGAGCACTAGTGTGTGAAAAGCTGGACATGAGCTGACAATGTGTTCTCACAGCCCAGGCCAACCATATCCTGAGCCCAGGCCAACCATATCCCGGACTGCATCAAAAGAAGCATAACCAGGACGTTGAGGGAGGTGATTCTGCCCCTCTACTCTGCTCTGGTGAGACTCTACCTTGAGTACTGTGTTCAGCTCTGGAGCCCTTAGCACAGCAGAGACATGGACCTGTTGGTTCAGGTCCAGAGGAGGCCACAATGAAGAAAGACTGAGAGACTTAGGGTTGTTCAGCCTGGAGATGAGAAGGCTCCAGCAAGGCCTTTCAATACTTAAAGAGGGCCTATAAGAAAGATGAGTACAAAGTTTGTAGTAGGGTTTGTCACAACAGGGCAAAGGGTAATGGTTTTAAACTAAGAGAGGGTAGATTCAGACTAGATATAAGGAAGAAACTTTTTATAGTGATGGTGGGGAAACACTGGCACAGATTGCCCAGAGAGGTGGTAGATGCTCCATCCCGAGAAACATTCAAGGTCAGGTTGGACGGGGCTCTAAGCAATGTGATCTAGTTAAAGATGAGATCCTGCAGGAAGGGTTGGAAAAAATGATCTTTAAAGGTCTCTTCCAACCCAAACTATTATATAATCATGATTCCATGTCTGGGAATTTTTTAGGGAAGAAATTTAAGATTCATAATCCTGGCTTTGGACATATGTATAATTCATCTTCAGTTTACACACTACATGGAGTAAAAAACAACTTGCCCTTCTGAAAGATTCAACAACTAAAATGATGGCCTACTTATTCATGTGATATAAGTGTTTACTTTCAAGAGAGGAAAATCTACACATCACCATAATTATCCTATCTGAGCAATGAAGCTTGAAAACATTCATGGCCAATTTTTCAGTTAAAGCTGCTAACTTTATTGACCTGATAGCATTAACAGGGACATAAAACTCAACAAAAGACCAAAAAACTGAGCTACAAGTGTAATTAAGACAATGTTGCTGTTATAAGATCTGAATATACTTTTATAGCTTGAAAATGAACTTTTATTTCACTTCCAAGTCAGAGTTTGTAAGCACTGCTGTGAGTCACCATGTATCTCTGTCACAAGAAAAGAAGCTTAGAAGAGTGGAGAGCAATTTCCCAGAGATGTATAAATCTAAGAGAGCAAAACAGCTATTTCTTAACAGGTCTGGGGTTTTATGGGGAAGAAGGCGAGGGGTGGATGTTGATGCGTATCTCAAAAATGAACAGTGGAAAATCACTGGTAAGGGCCAGGATCAAAGTCCACTGGTAAGTATTTCGTGTCAAAGCTGGAAAACTTGAAATTTTTTGATTGGGAAAGCTAGGTAAAAAAATGCATATAGCTGCACACCCAACTCCCTTTTTTTTTTCTAATCTGAAAACCAGGCTAATAAAGATTCAACTGTCTATGTTTTCCTCTTTTTTTTAACCTCTTTTTTATTCTAAATGATTTTAATGTTATGTACACAACCATTTCCTACTAGTATTTGATAACTTCCCTCAAAGACTCTTCCAATGCTCTTACTAACACTGTTCTGTGGCAAGGGGTTCTCGACTGGATGCTTAGAAGAAAAAAAATTCTGAAAGTTTCCCAAAACCACTGAAAAGTGAGACTTTAGGCTTTTATTTAGGCTTTGCAAAACCAAGATTTTTCATTTGCTTATTTTTTAGAACATATTATGAACTGAATAAGCATGGTTCTCTGATGCTTTGGGGCACTCAGTGAGCTGGCTGGCATAACTCAAATACTTGGGAAGCCACAAATAATCCAAGTCCATGCTCAGTCTGCAGAAAATAGTAGAGGAAAAGACATCGTTCCTGAGTGTTCCAATACCATATGGCAAATAGGATTCTCTGCCGGTATGCAGCACATTTTAACTCCAAGGAATTTGCAATTATATTCAACTAATTAACTCCATTTATTTTTTTACCAGGCTGTCCTTTCAGCTAAAAGGAAATTCAATCTCCACCCACTGTGATTATCATTTTTATTATGTGTGTAATTGTTGGGAGAGGAAAAGGCATTTTAAAGACTACCTGATAAATACACACACAACATATAGCGAGGGGAGGGAGAAAGAATGCCAAACAAACTTTTGTTTAAAATCTCAGTTTCTGACAGATACAGATCGTCCAATTATCACTTGCATTTTCTTTTAGGGTCATCAGAGGGCTAAGTACATACTTAAAAAGATATAATCTTCTCACAGAGCCAGAGTACATATGTAGCTGTTAGCAGCCCCCTTCCCATCCACTATCACTGACAACATCTAAGGTCAGCACTGTGCATGTATGTTTTGATGCCAGCTGCTATTCAGGTGCTACTTTTTTTCATGTTTCACTGGCAAAAGTCACTCCTCTTTCCCAACAGTATCACGTTCTCCCCATCAAAGTGATGCACCAGTTATTCCAGTTGTATTCATTGGATCTGGGGTTGGTTTGATGTTGCCATTTCAAAATATGCTGTTAAAAAATAATTTATACCTGGGATGAATCTTATTGTTGGATACTGTGTACCAGCTCCCCAGATTTCGTAGCATGAAGTGAAGATAGGGTAATAAAGCAATGGGCAGGGTGTAAGCATAGGCTTTATGGCCCACACTAGTCTCTATTTCCTACATTCAAACAGATTTTGTGTGAGGAAAAGAACCATGTGGTGCTTGTGCAGGACTGAATACCAGGATGTTGAAAACTGTGAAGTGGAAGACCATGGTAGAGAAAGGAGAAAGCTTTCTGTGCCCTTGCCTGTAGGAGTCGTCTGATAGCACATCTCTATTTTCCTTACTACACAGCTGGATGATTTCCTAATTGTCTGCAGAGAGGTAAGGAATGGGCTGTCGGTCCTGGGACTGTGACATCTGCTTTTGCAGAACAATTACTGAATTTTAGACTTCCCTGGCAAGTACAGAGGAAATAAGTTTTATAATATGTATGAGTTTATTCATTTTTGTTCTTTTATTCCTGTTTGTTATTATTTCTCACCAATAAAATTCCATGTGGCTTCTCTTTTCAAAAACTATCAGTTTTGAGGGACAATGCTTCTGGTTTGGGTAGCCCTCCTACATGAAGACTGTCAAGGTCAGAGACCTTCTGCACATCTCTCATCTCATCTCACCTAATAAAGGCACTTAAAAGTTAGACATTTGCTGATAAGATTGGTATGCCAGGTTCACTTTATAATCAAGACAGAGAAATAGGCAGTTCTGAAGCACCTTATATTAGAAACTTATTTTAGGAAGAAAAGAATAATTCTCTGAAATTGTCTACTACCATCCATTGACTATAAAGCTAGAGTGACAAGATCAGACATAAAGGTCTAACATTTAAAGTAAGTTAGGATAATGGCCTTTATATTACGGGTCAATAATGCTTATTCAGACTACTGGGACCTTTGTGCTCTTAATAAGGCTGCCTTAACAATGTCTATTTTCCCTTGATCTTTCTGGATTCCCTGGAAACTTGAGAGCACATTCTATAACATGGATAATTAAGGGACCAGAGTGATTGAGCCAAACTGAACAGATACTTTTACCTGTGACTAGAACAGTGAGTTTGCTGCAGCAGTACCTCAGAAACATCAGGAGGACTGAAGATTTCTAAAACCCAGGACCGAGAACTTCGGTCACTGAACAGAGATCTGTTTTCACTATCTGAACTATGTAACCCAGGTGGTACAACCATCAGTATGATGGGATCAGTAAACACTCCCCATGGGAGGATCCGTGCTGCGATACAGCACTTGGCTATACTGTTTCAAAGCCGAGGTCACTGTTTCAGCAAAGTACTGCATTGGCCTACACAGACGAACTTACTTATCAGTTTGGGCAACATGTTTATGCCAATTGTAAATATGTTCAAGAATGGGCACAGTGAGAGCTGTCCAATGATAAACTGAAGAGCCTGCATTCCCAGCTTGCACAACTCTCAAATACATGAGTCATGGAGGAAGGAAAAGGAAATCCAGTGTCATGTGGTAAAACTAGAAATGTACAGTCTGGTTTTCACACCATCCAAAGGCATTTTCATATGTATTAATACCAGTTTTCAAGTGAGTTCTAAGAGTTCCTGTACTTCAGTCTAATCATGATTCTTCCCTCTGCCATGAGCTGCAGCGAGCTTTGGGTGGCAGCCTGTCACATGGCCCTGCTAGGACAGAAGTGCTCTTTGGGGGATAATGATATTGTTTGGATAATGGACACTGGATGTCATTTGGTATGCTTACTTAGGATGCTGGATACTGAAAAAGGAGTCTGCACATAGCTTGCTTAAACTATTTAGCTGTCTTCATTTGGCTCATTAAAATCTCCACAGACTGGCCTAAATCATAATCCCATTATGGTCAGTGGAAAAACTCCCACAGACTTCCATGGATCTCTCCCTTTCCTTTTCAATTTCACTCTCCATCACTCTTTCTCAGTCTTATTTCAGTCAGCACTTCTGCACTCATGGAAACAGAGCTGAAAGCAGCAGGATCTTTCCCCCTTGTTTCACCACTTGATGGGATGCACAGATGGTTTTTCTTCTCACTGCTTCCCTTCCTCCTTCCACAATCCCAGCAGAGTTGTAGGGGGAGGAGGAGGGCTGTATTCAGCCTGCCTGTTATGGCACTTAAGATGGACTAAGAGACAGTCTCAGCACCTAAGTTTAAAATCAGCAATTCAGATCTTGTGCTGTGCTGGGACTGTCAAACCCCAATTCCCTGTAGCATCACAGGAAATAAACAGTCACAATGGTTAACTTATGCAGCTCTTGCTGGTGGTCTAAATATTGCCTCCACCTCGCTCCACGGGAAGTACAGGACAGCAGCTCTTAATAGCCAGAGGTTTGAATTGCTCATTTCTTTTTGGAATTTAGACACTGTAATTGGAGTTTCATTTCATAAAGCAGCCAGAACAGGCAGTCAGACCACAGCCGTAAATCACCGTTTGAGCTGTTCATTGCTCTCATGAGGTTATTAGATGCCATAGCAGATGGCCTGAGGTACCAGAAGAGGTACTCTGATTATACCCCCAGGGCCTCCGATAAAACTGACCTCACTTATACATTTCATGAGACCCTCACATTAGAGTATGGAACCTCACGACTGTTTCATACCTATCTGCACACAATTTTTTTTTTCAATGCAGTTTTGCATTCAGTCAAATTGGGCAGAGAAAAATTATTCCCCCAACATAACAGTAAACTTGTTTCCACTCCTTGTGGACAAAAATTGTTTTCACTTAAATAAAACCAAAAATTAAAGAATAATATCAAAACTGTGAATCTAACGTGTGGAAATCATAAATAGTCTGGTTTAACAAGATGTGGAGCTAGTGGGGCTGAGAAGAGAGGCCATCGGTGCTGGCCAGCATGGCATATTCACCATATGCAACTGCCGGATGTCTAAGCTGCCCCACTAAAATTAGGGCAGGGAGTTAACCATGACTGGATTCAGCAGACATGTGACAGCAGACATGACTTGGTCAGTGTTGCTTGTATGTCTCTGGAGATACCTATTTCCTTACAGAGTTGTGCTGCCCTTCATGCATACATAAACTTTGTCTATGTATAAAAACTTGCTTTACTGGAAGTTAATTTAATAAAGGTGGCAGATAGGTGTTAATTCCTCTGTAAGGAGCCATTCCCCAGCTCTCCAAGGTTCCTTGTGATGACCCTTGTATACAATGGAGCATTACATTGGAATAGGATTCCTTCTCTGACTGCCTGACAAAATAGACTCCTCAGGTCAACTATTTTCAAAATGTTACCTGAGCTTTCTTAAAGTGCAAAAAACCTGAGAACAAACCATCTCCAAAGAAGTTAGTAGTGTTCTCAGGTCCATAATATTGAAGAAGTAGAAACTTTAACAGGATGGAAGATACATCAAAATATGTGCAATGCTTTACCTACTGTCACTTAAGTACACCCCATTTAACATGTTTCCACATCTTTGAAAAATACTGATGTTCTAATATTTCTTACAAACAATTTCTAGTAAATGAACAATATGTAGGGTTTTTAACTGTTAAGGCTTCAGCCTGCAGATGAAATTACTCAAGGAACCCCTCAAACCTGCATAATGCAGTGATGAGCACCATGTAAGAGATCAGAAGAACTAGGTAAACAGAGAGACAAAGAGCTATTTCTCACACTGAAAAAAAGTTATAGAATCATAGAATCATTCAGGTTGGAAAAGACCCTTGGGATCATCAAGTCCAAACATCAACCCTACTCTACAAAGTTATGTTTCTGAGATAAACCCATGCATTTATTTGAAGGAAGCAGATATTACACAGAGAGTGAAATCCTACTCACCTAGAAAGCCCTTTTTTACCACTGAGATGATTGACCTTAACCAGAGGAACTGGATTTGGTCTCAGCAGTTTCACAGCTCCTCAAAATGTAGAGCTAAAAGCTGAACGAAGCACACAGAAAGGTCTATATTCAGCAAATAATTAAGACTAACTGGGTAATGGCTTTTATACGGCTGATTCCTCGGCAAACCAAGAAGCTTTATGTTGATTTTAAGTAACAGCTGCATGGAGGAATTATCAGTTTTAACAAAGCCTATTATTAATCTTATGTAGTAAGATCTTGAGCTGATCTGACTGTTTTGCTCAGACCATATTTGAGTATAGTCATATTCAGGCTGGATCTGATCTTGTTTCACTGTTCTGGATCCTTCTCATACTGACTCTGACACTGGCTAGTGCAAGGTGCTTGGAGGAAGGGGCAAATAACCCATCAAAAAGCAGATGTGGATAGTGAGCCAGTTTGTGGTATATACAGCTCTGGCATCATTAGTGTTCTTCCTCCTTTATGTATGCACTGCTGAGAGTGCTGCTTCTCAGGCCACGTGTACCAGAAGATCCTCATATCTTGACAGAGCAGTGTTTCAAAACCTGAAGGCACATTCTTTTCTGTTGTTCGCTTGAGACCTGGGATGGTTGCAGAGAGTGGTAAGGTGGATCAGCAAGGACATAGGCAATCCTGTTGACCTTTGCTACAAGGACGATAAGCAGCAACAGAGAGGCAAGACAGGCAACTTGTCACAGCAACATACGAAACTGTATTAGTATGATTTGCCAAAACACTTACCTTATTACCTTGTCCATACCTTAAGACAAACATGAAATGACTCCGCACAGCATTTTGAAACTTTTTATTATTATTATTTAGTAGAATAAATCCACAGAAAAGCCCAAACCAGTCAAACTTAGAATTGCTATCAAGTCTAACTTTTGGTCTTAGGTCAAGGTCATCTGGATTTTCTTTCTCCTGCCTGGCATATATTGTCTTCTGAAGTCCAACAGAAACGTGTCCATTTCTTCCCTTCTCACATCCAAAGAACCTTCCTTTTTAACCTAGGTCTTCATTGTGTCTTTAGGAGCCTTCCCTACTTTATAAGCATCCAGCCCAACAACTAGCTTCATTATACTTGGGAATTTGCCATGCAGCATACCCTTGTCTCCTGCGGACATTTGGAACATGCTGGCTCTCCAGAGTTTTAAACAGCCACATTAACATGTATCAAAGATGCACATATCAAAGTACAGTCATTATGATGAATTACTCAAGATATCCCCTCAGGGCAATTAGATCAGGAGGAGTACTGCACAAACATGTTTGGGGTAATTCCAATACCAGGGGCAGGCCAGTTAGCTCCCTGCAATCCTGGCATGTATAAATACCATAAATCAAGCAAGCACATGCTAGTAAGCCTTTTCAACAAAGACAGAGCCACATAAAGGCACTTCTCGTAGAACCACTTTTCATAGTAGCACTCAGAATTCTTCCATGACTTCTTAAGGTGTTAAACTCTTTCAGTTTACAGTTTATCTCAATTGTTAAAAGTTAAGAATTATACCACAATTCCTTGAGCTGATTTTAACACTAAGAGATATTTCTTTTTGGGCAGAGCCTTAAAACATACGTATTCTTAAAATGTAGAATATTTTGCTCCCAAGATTGAATAAATTTTGTTGTATATACAACCAAAAACCCTTCAACAGGGCTGGGATAACAACATATATTGCTTACTCAGAATCAAGTTTGTGAATAAAAAAGGATTAGGTTGGCTGACTCCCCAGGTTTACTAACTAAAATATGATTGCTTATCTTTAACTGTAAAGTAGCAGTGTATCCCACTATGGCCCATTTCCAGCAGCAATAAACATTTTTCCTACCAGATTTGCAGTAAAGTCTTCAGGCATATATAAAAATTTGAAATCCAAAAATATTAATTTTCCATTTAATGTGTTCAACCTCTCCTACATGGAGAGTACTTAAATGAAATCAGTGGAATGAGCTACTACTGTGCCTTGGTCAAGATCTCAGATGAATAGCATTCACTGCTAATGTTCTTGCAGTAAAGCTGGACTGCAATTATTAAGATCTCTAGTTAGAAACAACAAATACTTTTAATTTTGTATGCCTTTATCATTATCAGGGCTTTTGTATATAGGAAAAGAACATGTGGCAATCTGCCAGATCTATCCAAGTTATAAGAATATTAAGCCTGAAAATGGAGTAAATATATCCCTAACTATAATCTATTTATCTATCTAGAACTGTATATATGCATACCAAAGGAAAAGGGTAATACTTTCCATTTACAGACAAAAATTCTCCTGTCTGTTTTCATGGAGTGGAACAGAGCTTGGCAGAATAACTTCTATTTTGCTTTGAAATGCTTCTTTAGTTGTGCAGAATGTTTTACAAACGATGATTCATCCATAGTTCCTCCATCCCTCCAGTGACATTTTATCCTGATTTATGGAGAAAAATATCTTTCTAAGGGGTACCCACAGGGTCAACCATGGAATTTGAAAGCAGATCTTGCAGCTCTTTTGGCCCATAATGAGGGCTAAAGTCAATAACTGGAGTGTTAATGAGAAAAGGCTGTGCTGACATGATACATTTCTTCCTCCTCAGTCCATCTGGGTGCATCTAAACCTTCTGAATGGAGCACTCAGGATTTCATGTGAGAATTGTACTCCACCCATAGTTGTTAATTCATTGAATCATGGAACAATTTAGACCAGAAAGGTTCTGTGAAGGTCATCCAATCTGACCCCTGCTCAAAATAAGGCCCTCGTTGATCAGGTTGCTCAGAGCCTTGTCCAGTCAAGCTTTGAAAATCTCTAAGGATGGAGTCCAAAAGTGTTCTACAAAACCTGTTTCAAGTGTTTGGTGGTTTTTTAACATCCAATAAGAATATCCCTTACTATAACTTGGGTCTGTTGCACCTCATCCACTCTACCTGCAAGCGCTTTAGTTTTAACTTCCTACAGTTACCAAAGAAATCTGGTCTGGGTCAAATGGACAGTGAACTGTGCAACATAGTACCTGTATCATGGATTAAAATGGTGCACTGTAATGGGCTTTGTCTGGACAGAGCCAGGGCATAACATGAGGTAAAGTGTGCAATCAGATGTTCACTGTAAACAGAGTATAGACAATGGCTTGTAAAGACTGAATTGATGAGAGTTCTACTTCATAGAGAATCTTACGAGTTCATTATTAGCTTACTTTCTAAGGCAGAAGAAAAACAGCATTTTTAATTTTACTGTGAAAGGGAATGGAGCACCAGCTCTGGGATGGTCTGCCTGGTGGAATTCCCCAGAGGTTATAGTAAACAGGAGTTTAATTTACTGGGAAGCTTGAAGCCTGGAAAAAGATTTTCCAGCAACTCATTATGCACCTGGTGTAGGGCCAGACAAGAGAGAAAACCAAACAGGCTTCAACAACTGCCTAGCAGGCAGTTTCACAAGACCTGTCTGCTCAAAACCAAATGGTTTCCACAAAGCAATTCAATTCTGATGAATGAACAAATTCCAGTAGGAAAGAAATACAGGTTTTTTCTCTCTCTTATTCACAGAATCACAGAATCAAATGGCTGGGAGGGATCTTCAGCTGCATTACTAATGGTAATGGACTTCCAGATATTCCCTGAATGGGGTTTTTTGAGATTCCCTTGACAAACCATGGCCTTGACATTCTCCTCTCTTGACAGAAACAGTATTCCAATTTTATAGATTAATAGCCATTTTGTACCAATAATGACTGCCAGATGTGGGTGAGGCGATTCATCAGGAAACATCCAGGAAGGACATTTTTCTCTATGGAGTGGTACCACTTTCGAAGCCTGGCCTCAGTGTCTCCACAGCACCTTGCTTACTATGTTGCAACTTCCTACTGGATTCCTGGTGCAAGTCTGAAAAAGCTGGTGCAGTTTATTTAAAACAGTGGATCTCTCCAAAGTACAAAAATGTACAGACATAGAAGTGACTGAAAAATCAGGCCTAAGCTTTGTAAGAAAAAAATGTTTATTATTATGTATTTTTATTAACGATAATTGAAGCTTCACTACAATAGGGAGATGCTGCTAATAGCATTACTAAGATACAGACAGTGCTCTACAGCCTCAGCAAGGTTAGACTGAAATATAGTAAGAAACACATTTTGTGTCCAGACCTACAGTTGAAAACATTTCTTGCAGTCAAGAGCCAGTTCTGCACGTTGTCCTGTTTTTTATCCTCAAGGATAAGAAGATAAGAAATGGGCTCAGTATGTCTTGGTGGATGAGTCTTCAACCTTGCATAAAATTTTAGAAGAGAAGTATAGAAGTCAAGTTAATGGGCTGAGTATGCCAGATCCTCAGTCAGACAGGAAGGTTTATACATTCTAGGAGACCACACAAAAAGCCTGCACATGTGTGTACATGAAAAAGAGATCGCTAATGAATCCTAAAGACAAGTGGAATTTTTAAGACTGCATTATGAAATGAATGGAGAAGGCAGTTGTTACTGTTCTGAAAAGATGTTAAAGAATATCCTCCATAAAATGGACTCTTATGGTGTCTAAAAGACTTTAATGATAGCTGAGGCTTGGAAGGTGTCATTGCCTTCAGGACTCACTGCCTTCCCTGGAAGAAAGGATTGTTTTTAGCTCTGGGTTAATTGCAGGATGTCTTCCCACTCCAGACTGAAGGTGATTATCTCCAAACATAGGGTAAGTTTACTATCCCTAGACAAATAATAAGACATTATCTTTCTTTTCCAGGCAACTAATTAAACAGGCTCAAGCTGCTAACAATGTGTGTACAGTAATTTCTACGTTATTGTAGTTACAAAAATTAGTGTCAGGTACCAAAAGGAGCAGGGATAAAGAATGCCTTGTTGAAAGATAATGAGGTAATTATTACCTAAATATCTAGAAAACTGTATTATGTTTGCATTGTAAAAATGTTCACTTACAGGTTATGTATTTCTCCCACAGATTTTTATCATCCCTCTCTCTTGTTTCTCTTTCTGTCTGGCTTGCTCTATGCCACTGTGCAATACTTGGACCCTAAACCTTCCACCAAGTTAGGAACACAAACTCAGTGACTGCTTTTCCAAACAAATTTCAAAGCTTTTTCATGTATTTGCAAGTCAAAGAGGGAATGCAAAATTTGTGTTCTAGTGTGTTTAAATGGAAATTTACCACTCAAAACACCCCTGTCTCCCGGAATGCATTGCCAGGATTCCTCAGCACACTACAGTGGATACATCCATCCCTTAAAGGAAAACAAGCTTGAAGAATGAATAAATATAAACCTAAACACTCAAAGGCACCCTGGGTGATGATCCAAATCATTCTTTCATCATCAGATGGAATGGCTTTTTGAAGGAATAAGGCCTCTCCCATCTGTCTGTAAAATGAGTCAGAGGTAGGGGCAACTTTGACCTGCTTTACAGTCCCTGACTGCACTTACTTCAGAAAGCATCATTTCATTTTGTCCTCTCTGTGAACTAATATCTGACAAACAGGCAGCTGGTCAAAGAACAGCAAGCCACAGTAATGCTGAAGATATTTGAAACATTGACGTGCAAACAGTTTTGTAGGAGAAACACCAGTATCCACTTTTCCCATATTACATATAGTCATGTTCACAAACTCCCCTCTGCCGTACCTTGCAAAGGAAGACTATTCTATGCAATTACTATATTTCCTTTCTTATTGAAAAGGTAATTGCAGAACCAAGACGCCTCAGCAGAAACCAATCACTATGTCAAGACCTCTTCTGCAAACTACTGGCAATCAGCTTTAAGAGTTATATTTTAAAGGTCTCACAATAATAACTGGACAGCAGGCTAGCCAACATCTAACTGATGAGTTGCTGACCTGAGGCAATAAAAATCAGTTTTTCTAGTAATCTGTTTCTATACCTATAGGACTTTCCACATTCAAGTTGTCTAGTGTTAAAGTTTCCAGACTATTTCTTCATTGAAAATTTTGGAAGCTTCTTGAGATCATCCTCAGTTTTCCCAACAGAGCAACTTTCCTACCCTTGCTATTCATTTTGTTCCAGGAGGTGTGCTGTAGGCATATATGCCCATCTACTGTGAATACTTTGCTCTCATTCTATCCACTCAACAATCTTGCCACATTTCAGAAATACCTTGGAGTGTCTCTCCAGAGCCTAGTGTAATGCATGGACCTTTTCCTATGAATGACACTGTAGATGTAGGCATGAAAGGTGCCACATGTAAGCTTTTGGGAAAACAGTGATGTGCTGGAATAGGTGTGAGCATATGCCGATGGCATAGCTGTTCACATAGAACCGGTTTCCCAGTTTAAATCAATGTAGTTCCATCACCTTTGATCAAATTATGCAAATTTATACCAAGTCTATCAGCAGAAAGTTAACGTGTTTCATCTTAGTACAAAAGAAACACCATCTTTTATATGTCTTGGTGTCTGAAAGTGCAACTGAGTGCATTAAAGGGATGACTGTGACCAATTAAATCAACAATCAGTATTGGAAAAGCATTTTTATAGTATATTGCCAGAGCATTAACAACTTAATTTCTCATTTCCCCCTTCATTATGTTAAGTCATTCAGTTCTCAGTTCCCTTGAACAAGATAATTAGATTTGGAAAAATTTTGTTTGATGCTCCATCTTGATGCATAGAAGTATCTTCTCATTTTGTGGTTCTGTCAATTAAATAAATACAATGAAAATACTTCAATGAAAGTAATACTGTAATTAAAGTAATGAGTGAACCTGTTTAGCTCTTCCTTCAAGTTGAGGCTCAAAATTATTTGAATACCTGTAGGGTTTTCTACAGCAGTGCAGAAGTGTAAATTGCTACAGAAGTTACAAGGCCAGAAAAATTAATCCAAATGACCTTCTCCTAACAGGGTGATTTCCAAGCCAACCTCCAACTTTTATTATGGGATAGTTTGGCAGCATAACTGTCCAAAAAGTTATGAGGTCTAATTTTTATAATAGCAAAGTAGTTTTTCTCCTCATATTTTAAAATTGCTAAACCGTTATTGAGTATATTTCCAGCAATAAGGCAACTCTTGGACAAAACCTTGACAATTCCAGCTTCTGAAGGTTGTGGAATAAAAACTATTACAGAATCTCACCTATAATAGGCATCATTGTTCCCTCTATAGCTGCATCCTAACTGGCTTTGCTGTGGCCAGTAGGAGTTAGATAATGTTAGATCCTGTAAGCAAGCAAATTTAGAAAGAGGAAAGGGACCTAAATACCACTTTACATTCCAAATCCACAAAGGTAACATGGTACTCATGCCTCAATGTAGTTCCTGGGAGTAAGATGGCTAAATTATTTTGAGTCATTTGTACTTAAATACAAAATTTAGAAGATCAAAAATCTCATTCAATCCTTGGAGGAAGGAAATAATTTGGTTTGGGAGCCGAAGTTCAGCAAAAAGTTTCCAATGTATCAGAAACCCCTAAACCTGTTGAGTGATTTGGTGAGGAAGAAAACTAGCTTATCATTTCAAAAAGGGCAAAACAGAACTTCGAGCTGAGTAAAATTAAAATAAAAGAATCAAAAGTGTTTTACTTAGGACAGTCTATGGCCGTAGAGAAGGCTGGGAAGGAGTATGTCCCCAGCCCTAATGGGTGAATTCCCAGTACCTTTTAAAGGCAGCTGAAGCAGGTGTGTTGACACTGTTACTACTCTTAGGTAGCCTTTGCAAGAGGGATTTCAAACAAGAGATTCTTGTTCAAAAAACATGAACTTTTCCTCAGCCAAAAATATACTAATAGTAACATGAATTACATTTCTGGCAAGAATGAGGAACACAGCTCTACTGCTCCTGAACAGCAGCTAGCCTAGGGCTTGGGACAGTCGCGTAAAAGAAGATATGCCTTGAGGTTGCAAAACATTCCTGAAGCAGAGGGGAAACTCCAATTCTTCTCCAGTTAGAAATCATGGGAAATACATGTAAAATGAACCCTTTTTCAACTTATAGTAAGCTTTTATGCTTTTAAAAGGATAAAATTATTTAAATCTGAACTGCATTATTCTATTCTGTTTTCTTCTCTCTACACCCTCAGCATCACATTGATTTCTTTTCAAATTCAAATCCTGTGCTAAATTTCCTCTCTATGATCTGACCTCTCATTCCTGTCCCTATATGCCCTCCACTTTTATTGAGACAACTTTGTGCTCAGAATTACTGAATTGGTTATCGACTTGTGAAAAAACTGAAGCTTTGTGATTAATTGATCACACCATGTATCCCATGCTGGCAAGTCTTCTGTGCAACACAGGGCTGGGATTTCTGTTTTCATCATTTAAAAAGATGATATATAAAACCAGAACCACTCAGTGCTCCTGTTTAACATATCCACATATTTATTTTGAATAATCAATGTTTCATATGCATCTAAGACGGACATTTCAAAAGATACTTGCTAGTCTCAAGTGCTCTTCAGCCTCTTATGTTGCTCCTCAGCAGTCAAGTATTGTATTAGGACACAAAGCTACCAATGGTTTAAAGAGCCCTATGGCAACAGTGTGGCAATCCTGTAACAAAAGAAAGGATTCTTCCAAAAGAGATGGTGCTTGAAGCATCCGGCAGCTTGCCTGTGTGAAAGCCTTCGTGGTTGGCACTCCTTGCCTAATAAAACTGGCACTGTGTGTGGCGGCATCATGCCATCCTAGCAGATGGGCATAAGTATAGACAGCCAAAAGACCATATATGAACATCAAACGTGTTTTCTAAGAGCATAGTTCATAGCCAAGAATATTTAAATAGTTAGCTGTTTTGTCAGTGCAGTCAAGGAGAAAAGCAAGCCAAGGAGAGGCAAGTTCCCTCAAAAAGTCTCCCATTTTATAAATGACAAAACTTACAGTTCAAAGCAGTCACAAAGTGTGTCTTTCCCAACAATTTCTTGCATTCAGGTACAAAACCCAAGTACCAGAAGTTGGTCAGGGGTGCTATCATAGCAAACTTTTTAGTTATCTTCTGCTGAATTGCAATAGGACACTCATAAAGTTCCAAGAGCCTAAGCACAGAGGTGGGAAACTTCCACTTCACCCCAGGCTGATGGGGGTAGTTCAGACTAAGTGGAAGGATATGTGCCAAGGCACCATATTGGCTGACACCACCCTGGGGACAAGAGCAATGGGAGCTTCCCATGAGGGCTGGTAGCACAAAGCGTTGCTAACGGGACCTATCCCACCACCCCCAGACAGGGATCAGAGCAGGCTGGGGCTGCCCCAAGCATCAGAAAAGTTTATGGTGATGCAGCAGGTCCAAGGTCAAGCTGGGAAATCTCCCAGTGCCTCAAGGCCTTGACTATAACTGTCCTCACTGCAGTCTGTGCCAATGTTACTAGAAAATCTAAACCGACATTGCTTAATTTTTGTTGACGTGAATAGAACTTTTAATTGAATTTTGTGTAAAAGAAACTCAGCAGTAGTATAAATTACAAGATTAATATTGGTATAAAGTACTTTTAGAGTAGGATGATGTCCCAACCTGTCCTTGGTCTTTCCCCAACCCCATGGCCCTGCCCGGCAACCATGAGGCTGTGTCTGACCCTGTTTCCCTACACTGGGCCTGATGCTGACCCCTGATATCCTGGCCTCGCCTTGGCTTGTCCCTATTCCCATGGAAGTGCCCAATACTTCTCTCTTCATCAGCTACAAAGATGAAACAACTGGTTTAGGTTATGTCTCCAAGGCACTTACATTAGGGGCCCTCAGCAAGGACACCCAGTTAAACATCTTCACCACCAGCTCTAGTTAAAACAGAACCAACATTGTAGGATCAAGCCTTTGAGAGGAGAACTCTGGAATTTTCAGCACTTTCAATTGTATTTATTTCTAAAAGACTATGTTATAGTAATCTGCAGTTTATCATAAATGTGGTTGTTACCCCATTAGAGTTGTAACAATTTGCTGAGGAGCTCTGCTTGTCTCACATGGGGAAGACTTTGAATCAGGAAAAAAAGGAAAGGTATATGGTTCAAACATCACGCTAAACCCAAAAAGATAAATCATGTTTTCATTTACTTAAGCGCTTTGCTGAATCAGGGCTTGAGTATATATGATCAGGATAATTGTTGAATGGAGTATTGTAAAGATATAACAGGATGGACTGAATAATGAATGGGAAAGAGGAGCAAGAAGTTATTGAAAAGGGGAAGCTATTTTCCTTTGGTGATGACACATGCTGGTTTAAACTGGACTGTAGCAGACAAACCTCTGTGGTGGAATGTGTATTGTGCACCCATGCCTGAAATCCTCATTTTGTGCTGTTTTAGGTAGTATATAATGCTATAACAGGAAGCATTATTATTCTTTTGATTCTCTTTTGTCCATTCCATGGCGCCTGGTATGACATTTGAATTGCTCTCAGGATGCTATTTGGGTACGTGTGGAAAGAGAAAAAAAAAAAAGCCAACTACGAGGCTATTAGTATTACCTTTCTTTGGCAGTTAAAACCAGAATTCAGCTTTAATATCCCAAATGGTTTCTTAAGTTTATATACACTATTTTTTCTTTTGTTGTTTAAAAATAATGTAAAATGTTCTGTAACTGGCTTCTATTTCCATCTTGCAACCAAGCATTCCAAATCACTTCAAAGAAAATTAAAGCGTAGACAAGTGATCTCTGTTCCGCTTTCCTAAACCATGCCATCAGAAAAGCAATCCTGCTGTAGTGGTTGAATATGCTCACTCTTATCCTAGCTAATCAGATATTAGGCCCATCCTATTGCACATACTGGACACAACTACGACCTGCAATCTGCATTACTTCAGTTCACGGTATCACAAAATAAAATCATATATCATAAAAGTTGCCTATTGGTTCAAAGCACAATTCTTTTCCTTAGTACAGCAATCAATCTGGAATAAAGCACACTGCTGATTCACCCTTTTGCATCAATTTATAAGCTCAAATTTCATCTCAAGTTTCAGCAATCTGGATGTGACTTGTGACTTAGCTTCTCCGCTCCACACCCATCATCATCCATAATGCCCATGTTCCAATGAACCATTGCAAATGACTACCAGCAAAAAAGACTTAGAAAAAAAACCAATTTTCTCATGGAGTGCTTCTTTACTGGCAAAGAGTGTTTCCTTATTTTTGAAGAAAAATTAAATGGAGCATCTCAACCAAGTCAAACTATTGCATTTTGACTTTTCCTGAAAACAATCTCACGAAGTTGTGTTTACAGTATTTTGTAATTTATACTGCATTTTAAGTAGTTTTATAAACTAAAAAGACACACTGAACCATAAAAAAGAAAAAAATTAAATTTCAAATAGAATGTTGGGGTTTTTTTAAGTAATACATTTTTAAAGCAAAATTCCCAGCTCTACATTTGAGAGACCAGATCTACATGTAAGAAATCAGATTAACTTGCTCTGTTCAGGAGGCTAGTAACAGTCCTCTCACAGGAGATAGCCCTATGCCATTAAAATGATTGCCATGGAATAAAAATCACCAAAACCGAACAATTTTAATACAAAATTTAAGAGCATATTATATTGCCTTGATTTTCTCTGAGTTTCCACAGACAGAGCATTTCCAGAAATTAACATGCCAAATAAAATCATCTATAAATTAATCAAATTATTTGTATTTTCCTTCTCAATCAGTAACAAAAAACAGATATCGAATTAACAGATCATTCACTTACAACTGCGCTCAGATGATACCTCCATATGTGTAAAATTATCAGTCATAGTTTTTAAATGCTCTGTGGGACAAATTCAAGGCTGGAGTTTTGGCTGAACTAAACTCAGCATGTTTTCCAGCTCCACATTTTTCCTTTCTATTGTTACTCCTGAGGCATTTCAGGGGCATAAACCAATTTTGACCCCTAAATGCTTTCATTTAAATTAGGCTTCTATTGGGTTTTCTCACAACTCTAGAAGATAAGATACCTTTCCACACACTTCAATCAGATGATAAAGAGCAGATCACCTGCTTTATTTCAGCCTTTCTTTTTCCCATTCCTGCTTTTAGATGAACAGCTATTGACTATACTAAAAACCAATTTAAACAACAATACAGTATTTAGGAACTTTATCTTTGTCTGTTGGAGGCCAACAAAGAATTCAAAAATCATCCTATTAGACAAGCATCTTAAGTTTTTAATCATGTTTCTGTGAGTATTTTTACTCACTCTGAAATTTTCCATATGCCAGGAAAGCTGATTTGTCATTAATTCAGCAAATAATGTGTTCTGAATGCAATCGGTCTATAAACTTTACCTTTTCAATTGTCCAAAGTAATCCCAATA
The DNA here is from genome assembly GCA_013400335.1 of Eurystomus gularis. Lineage (NCBI taxonomy): Eukaryota > Metazoa > Chordata > Aves > Coraciiformes > Coraciidae > Eurystomus > Eurystomus gularis. The sequence goes on along the minus strand of VZZY01019566.1, from coordinate 104,342 downwards.
GCCCCAAAGGACATGGATTTTTTAAATAAAGTACATAATTCTATATTTATCACAAATAAATTCTACTTATCTATGTCAATATTCTTATTAATGCTATCATTAATATTATTAAGAGGAAAAGCCCAAGCACAACAGCTGATGAATTATAAAAAGACCATACTGCCACTCAAAAGTCATGCTGGTCTGTAGAAAATAATATATCCATAAGAAATTCCAACATCCAAACATAGTTTTTTCATATAACTGTTTATCAATTTCATCAAAAACTGTCTAAAGATAGAATATCTGTGCAGCATCCTAGAGACATTAATTTAATTTTTTTAAAAAAACAACCAAAACAAAACAAAACAGAAAGCAACAAAGAACTCTTAGTGCACCACCCTGCCTCAAGACGGGGGCAATTTCTAAGCTGTTCCAGATGTCTGATTACCTGAATTGTTGTCCAACTTGTATGTTAAAGCCTCCACAGGTGACAATGTCACTAGATCTCTCCATTGTACCACGTGTCACCTGACTGTATTTTTTATGCATGCAAAGAAAAGGAAGTTACATTGGACTTGGGGGTGGCTGTTGAATACATAAGGCTGTGAGACAAGGTAGTCACTCTTGGTGAAAAAACTATGAGAAAGAGGAACATTGTCTTGCTTTTGACTGAGTTTTATCCTAGCTACATCACTCCCTAGAAATCCAGCACCTGATTCTTTATCTTCTTGTGTCTTGTCATGCTAGGATTTTTAAAGCTGGTGACAGCAGCTGTTTCCAGACATGTTCTCCAAGCTTTTTTGAATTCTACTGAATAAACCCCGATTTTTAATTAACAATTTAGGTATACCAGACCTGAGATATAAAGTACCTAGATTCTCCACTCATGTAAAATCAGAGTAGAGCCATTGTCTTGAGCATAAACAACCCACTTTGCTTCAAGCTTCAGTTATTTATCTTTAAATGGACTGAAGATCTGCTCAGAATAGCAATATGACAAAGGAGACACAATAAGGATACATCAACTTAGATCAATGTACCTGCTTTTTGTGGTTGCACCTTTCCTCCAGCTGGCTTAATTGAGAGTCTTTTTTGCTGCCTATTAGTTCTTTTATAATGCCCTCTTTATTTATCCCAGTCATTGCTAGTTATGTACAGAAAGGTCAAACTACCTTGCTCCACAATCATTATAATTTGTTAATTCCAATTGTCTTCATGCTTCACTTAATGCTAAGTGACCTATTCTATGAGTTCCAACAAATATGCTACAAATATAAGTTCCAAATAAGTTGGCAGTTCTGGGCACTAATAATAAAAGTCTTACATGAGGTCTTTGAACTTAAAACACTATTATCGAACAACTCTGTTCACTTATTGCCACAAAGGATAGAGGTAATTAAGGAAGTTACTTTACAAAGTGATATATCTTGTTTTGAAAGCCTCAGCATTTTACCTATGACTTCATGACCTTATTTTCTTTCAGCAAAAGTAGATACTAATGAGAATACACTAACTAGTAAATCAGTCAAGAGAATTAATGATGGAGGAAAATAGCAGGTATTATATCCAGGCTGGTAAATACTGTTGGTTTACTTACTGGTTTGATCACATAAATTTTGAATGATGTCTTGGACTCCTTTGTAAAGACAGTTCCTGGCCTAAAAAAGAGATGCATAAAAATATCTTCTTAAGTCTGGTGAATAATATGTCATCATTAAAATACTGGGCAATACCATAAAATATATAATACTACTATCCTAGATGAACTAGAGAGTGAATAGGGAAAATGAAAAGCCATGTACACAAGCCCATGTAACCAGATAGGATGTATCCAAGGGTGCTGAAGCAACTGGCATATGTTATTTCAGGGACATTCTGCATCATCTTTTAAAGGTCATGGCAATCATGGGAAGTTTCTGAGGACTGCAGAAAAGGCAAATGCCACACATCTCCAAAAATATCAGGTGACTACAGGCTGATCAGCCTCACCTCAGTCCCTAGCAAGATGATGGAACAAATCCACTTCAAAGTTATTTCTAAGCTCATGAAAAAGAGGAAGATGCTTGGGAGCAGCCAGTATGGGTTTACCAACAGCAAGCCATGCCTGAGAATGGCTTCATTCCTTTCTAGGATGAGGTACTGGTGCTATGGGCAAGGAGACATCAGTGGATTTTCTATGCCTCGATTGTATTAGAGCCTTTGAAACCATTCTCCATTCTCTCATCACTAGTGAGAGACAGCTGAATAAGTGAACAATAAGGTAGGTGGAAAATTGGCTAGACTGCCGGGCTTAGAGTCATGATCAATAGTGCAAAGTCCACCTCTCAGTGAGTAATTAGCAGGGTCCTTCAGGGGTACTGAAATCATCACTGTTTAATGCCTTTATTAATGACCTGGATGATGGGACAGAGTACACTCTCAGCAAATTTGAGTATGATACCAAACAGTCAGTATAAAGGAGGAGAGGGTGCCACTCAGAAAGATGGGCTGCTACTCAGAAGGACCTGAACAGCCTGGTGAAATGGGCTAGCAGAAACCTCATGATGTTCAAAAAGGACAAAGTGCATGGTCTTGCATCTAGGATGGAATATCCCCATACAACAGTATAAGTTGGGGCCCACCTGGATGATATGAAGCTCCACAGAGCTTATCCACATATAGGTCCTGGTGGATACTAAGTTGAACATGAACAGCAATGCACTTTTGCAGCAAGGCAAGCCAACAGCCTCCTGGGCTGCATTAGTAAGGAAGTATGTAACAGATTCAGGCAAGTGATCTTCTATTCATTACCTGGGCATCTGGAGCAGCATGCTCAGTTTTGGACTTCCCAGTACAAGAACAACATTGGTATAGTGGAGCAAGTGCAGCCTCTGCTCCCCACTACCAAGCTGCACAGGGGGCTGGAGCACAGAACATACAAGGAGAGGCTAAGACAGCTGTGCTTGCTCAGCCTGGAGAGGAGAAGGCTCAGTGGAACACGAGGAATTCCAGTTAGATACTAGGAAAAATCTCTGCCATGAGGATGGACAAATACTAGAAGAGATTGCACAAAGATGTAGTGAAATCTCAATCCTTGGAGATATTCCAGCTCAATGGGACACAGTGCCTGGCAACCTCATCTAATTAGACTTGCTTGGGACAGGAGGTTGGACTAAATGACCTCCAGAACTTCCCTTCCAACCCAAAATATTCTGTGTTCTATGATAAAAATCTCTTGTTATCAGCAGCTACCTACTTTGCCAGAGTACTGACTCCATGCTTAAATTTAGGACTGATGACACACATCATGTAGATCTTTTGAAGACTAAGATAGCAAAGAGGAGACAAGTACACTTTAACAGGAATTAACACTGGTAGAAATGAAAACTATTTCAGGTCCATATTCAAACTGTATTTCAATAACTTCTTGGAAAAGTAGAGTAATAAGTAGATCAGCCATTTTATTCATTAAATATCTTACAAATACGAATTAAAACAACCCCTTCTATTAAGTAACTCTTTCAATGGCAGTATCAAGAAGAGTGAAAAGTGGTTTTGTAAAGCAGTATTTGTGAGCTTTAAATATAAATACAAAAGGACAGGAAAAGACCAAAAGGTTCAAAGTAAATGCTTGAAAGAAAACAAGGTTGTGCAACTTTGAACTGATCTTAAAAAAATTATGTATTTTTGTTCTTGGTATTTAACTGAAAGTGGAGAATCATAGAATCATATAATTGTTTCAGCTGGAAGAGACCTTTAAGATCATTGAGTCCAATCATTACTCCAACACTGCCTAGTCCACCACCAAACCATGTCCCTAAGCACTTCATCTACATGACTTTTAAATCCCTCCATGGATGGAGACTCCACCACTCCCCTGGGCAGCCTGTTCAAGTGCTTAACAACCCTTTCAGTGAAGAAGTTTTTCTTAATGTCCAGTCTAAACCTCCCTTGCTGCAACTTGAGCCTGATTCCTCTTGTCTTACCACTTGTTACTTGGGAGAAGAGACCAACACTTACCTTGCTACAACCTCCTTTCAGGGAGTTGTAGAGAGCAAGAGGGTCTCCACTGAGCCTCCTTTTCTCCAGGCTAAACAACCCTACTTACCTTAGCTGCTCCCATAAGACTTGTGCTCTAGACCTTCCACCAGCTTTGTTGCCCTTCCTTGGACATGCTCCAAAACCTCAGTGTCTTTCTTAAGACAGGAAGCATCAAGTTCTAAACTAGCTTGCATGGGCTCTTCCTTGGTTTTTTGAGATCTGCTTCCATGAATGTGGTTTCTGCCCTATTAATCAGGTGTAACGTTCTCCTACCACCTTGTCTCATTTATCAGGAGCAGATGTATTGGAAAAAATTTGGCTGTCAGTCTCTGAGTGTGAATTAAAACTTTTACCTCAGGCCTGGATTGAATACGAAGAAATAGTTGACCCAGAGGCACATGCAAAGATCCCATGTTTTGAAAATGCCTGTGATGAGATAGCACTGAAGGTACAGGAAGGTGTAAAAGAGGAGGTTCAGAGTACCCCTGCTGGACCTGCTGGAGGAGTTGAGGTGAGTTCCAGCTCACCTAGATCAGCCCAGCTACAGAGAGTCATCTATTGCCTCAGAGAAGCTCACAGCGTTCCTTCCTACTGTGGGCACGTGGGCCAAGATGTGTTTCCTGTTGTGATGAGCTGTGACAGCTTGTGTGTAACACACGGTTACAGCAAAACCACGGTTTGAGAACACATCCTGTGTTGGTTGCTGAAGAACATGCGTGATCTCAGGAGTCTGCCATCATGCAGTAAATGGTGTTGGGGCGCATGACAATTCTTGGGCTCTGGGAGTTACAGGTCCCAGAGAGAGCAGGGAATAACTTGTGGTGATGTACTTAGCATTTCATCACCGCTGGGATGAGGCCTTCTCAAAGTCCTGGTGAAAAAGTGTAAGGTTAATTTCTCACAAATAAAATACAGAAAATGAGTGCTTAGTCTGTCAAGTCAGTCAAGACCAGCTACTCAACCCTGGGATGCCAGGTGAGCTCCAGCACAGGATCAGGCTGAGAAGCTGGAAATGCCACTTTGCAGCTGAAGCATGTGTCTGGAGGCCAATCAAAATGCTCAGGGATAAGGCAAGTGAACTGACTATGCCCATTTATGCTCTTCACACCTACACCAGTGACATGATCAGCAGTTGGTCACAGGCAGACAAAAGAGCACAGACAATTCCAAGGAGAGCAAGAGTTGTAGAAAAGTCCCTCTGGATCTCAGAAAGCCCCCAGAGATTTGATGGAGAATGGCAGTTTCTTCAGAAGGGATGCCCAAGCTGGAAATAAATGGTAATCAGAGAGCACGAGTAGGGCAGAGAGTTACGTCCTCCAAGAGTTCTGCTTTGCCTCCTATAAGAAGGGAAGAAAAAGCACCTTCCTAAGAGCTTCCCTCTTAAACTCTCAGAGCTGTTAACACAAAGGGGTCTTGGGAAATCAATAACTATCTATAACAAAAGTCACCTAAAGTGATTTTCATATAAAAGTGCCTGAAATTCTCAGTGTGAGGACACTGATGAAAGCCTGAGACTGGATGGCATGGGCACAGAAATGCAGCACCTTGTTGACGTGCAATTCCATCACGCCCATCATGCAAAAGCCTTGCTGGCTACCTGAGGAGGGTCAGAGAGAAGGAGGGAGAAAGGGAAGCAAGCTTCCCCTTATTTCACCTGGAGCAGTCCCCTATTCCCACAGAAAAAAGGCATCACCATCCAGGGCATTTTGCGACTGCTGCCTTAGCCCAGACACTGCTGGAGATTTGGGGCAGGGGTCCCTGTCTGGAGGTACCAGCTCGAGCTGTCACCTGACAACTAATAAACGAGGAATTGGAAACATTCACTCAGACCTTGTGTTCTCAGTGGGATCCTTGTGTCAGACCCTGTTACAATAGTCAGCACTGTGTAAATTCATGAATGTTAGGACCCGAAAAATGAGGCTTCAGAGCCTACAATAAGGATTTGGAAGGTAAAACTAAGACTTTGGAAAATAAAAATGAGGCTTTGGACTCTATAAATGTAGCTTTGGAGCCTGAAAAGAGGATTTATGCCTCAAAAATGGGGGTTTAGACCCTCCTAATGAAACTGTGGGCCCTGAAAAAAGGCTACAGCTAATAAAAGGCAGATTGGGACCATAAAAATAAGGATTTCACCCCTAAACACGAGGCTTTCAGCACTAAAAAGGATGGTTGGGGTGCTACAAATGAGGCTTTTGACCCTGTAAAGGAGGGAAACCTCTTCATTTCTTTAGGGCCCCAAGAAATGAAGCTTCAGTCCCAAATATAGTGCTCTGGGCACTCCAGTGGAGGCTTAGAGGCGTAAAAGAGGGCTTTGGACCCTAAAAATGAGAGTTTCAATCCTTAAAAGAAGGGTTTTGGCCTTGGAAATTGTACTTTGGAAAGGAAATCAAAGCTTTGAACCCAGAAATTAGGTTTTGTGCCCTAAAAGGATGCTTTGGTACCAAACACTAAGGCTTTGCGCCCTAAAAATGGGGCTTTGGAAGCTCAAAATGAGGAGGCCTCACTGTCAAACAGCTCCTGGAGGGAGTGGCAGGACTGGACCAGGCTCATCAGGTTGGGCATCATCAGGAAGGAGATGATGGGAGGATCTGTGGGGACAGAGAAGGGGAGAGCATCAACCCTGGGACTCCTCTGCTCTGAGGGGACCTCCCAGCCCTGCCATCTCCACTCACAATCTCAGGGGAAGACGCTGGATGCTGTCCACGTCCTTCCCCTCCTCACCACCCTTCATGCTGCTGCCATGTCACTGGGGCTGCAGGGAGGGAATGTGGGTGTTGATGTGGCAGCAGCCCCACAGCAGCATCACCCCCACCCATCCTCACCCTCTCCAGTGCTATCCTGGCTGCCTCCCTGGCACGGCCTCATCTCCCTTGGGCAGGTGACTCTCCTAGATTGGCCAGGATAGGGTTAATTCTCCTTATCTCAACCCACTAATGCAGTTTTAATCCCTCTGCCATTTTCCGTCTGAGGGGTGGGGGGGAGTGGCCACGTGGTTTGGGTCCCAGCAGGGTCTAAACCACCACAGTGACCCACAGGGCGCAATGGTGGTGAGAAGCCCCATGGCCCATGGCTGCCATCCCAGACACAGCCACAGTACAGTGCCTGTGTGTGAGCCAGGGGCTCCCATGGAGACGGGGGTTCGGAACATGGGGTTCCTGGGATAGGGTGGAGGTGGGAAGAGGGACCCAGGCCTGGGCCAGGGGCTGCTGCACCATGGCCAAGCTCCGCCTGCCCACCGGCAGAGCCCACCTTCTGCTCCCAGCACTCTGTGCTGCTACAGGCCGGCAGGGCTGTCAATCTCCTGACTCAGGGGGATACTGCCTCTGGTTGGCCCACAGGCGGTCAGGCAGCTGGGCTGCAGTGCTCTCCCCATGTTTGTAGTGATTCTGCTTCTGATTGGTCATCCGGGCTGTCACTCTGCCCTGATTCTGGGCCCACCCTCCCCTGAAGTGACACACTCTCTGATTGGCTGTCTCAGTGGTCACACCCATCTTTCCCTGAGGTGGTGATGTCTTTTCTGATTGGCTGCCTGGTTCCAGCCAATCACAAGCCTTGCCTCACCTCCTCACACGCCATTGGCTGTCCCGAGCCCACGGCCTCCTCATATGGGTGGGTGTTGCTAGCCCAGGCCAAGGGGAGGGGCTGGCGCAGGAGAGACAGGCCCCGAAAAGGGAGGGTTTCTGCCTGAAAAAGGAGGCTCTGGGCACAGGCAGGAGGGGCCGGGTGCTGCCAGTGGCGCTTTGGGCCTTGCCGACAAGGGAGCCTCTTGTCTGCGCCCGGAGCTGTCTGTGATGGCAGTGACTCCAGGCACACAGCAGTGCCTGTCCTGAGCGAGCCCATCCCAGACGGACCCCAGAGGCAGGGGCTTGAGGAGCTCTGTGGGCACCTGTGGGCATGGGATGGACATTGTCCACGGGCCATGGCCTGAGGGAGTGCTCGCTGTGCTGTGCCAGAGGGTGGGAAGGGCAGTGGTGGCTCATGAGGTTCTAGAATTCACAATTTTGTTTTGAAGACCTGCAGATAGTTTCAGTGTCTTTCCAGGAAACCTCAGCACGTGAAGACTTATTACCATCCAGTGTCTCCCTCCTGCAGCATGGCCGTTTCCTTTCCCTGTACTTTTACGCTGATATATGATCCCTTTTGGAAATTACTTGCAGTTTCTAGTGCTGAGAAACGAGACTCACTTGTTCCACTTTTAATATTTGTGTAACAGCAGGAAGCTGAGAGAATATGTCTGGAACGTACTCAGAACAGCCACTTTGGTGTAAGAAATGCCTCACATTCTGGAGATGTGCTCTAGTGAGAGATTCATACTCCTGCTTCACACCAAGTTTTTGGGAAGCCTTTATGTTTTTCGTGTAACAAAGATACATGTTCAGACATTTGTCTATCAAAATAAAATGTTCTGAGCCCTTATGCTTTGTTCTGCGGAGCTGTCCCATTGTATTCTACTATTTTCTCTGTATTAACAAACTTGAAATGCGGTGTATGGATTTATGAAAAGAAAAACATATTATGCAAGTTAATATTCAAGTAGCATACGTGATAGATGAAAGCTTGTTTGACTTTTGGAGAGAAAGAGAATGTGCTGTTAAACATTTGTGCTTGTTTTTAAGGTGTAAAAAGATGAATCCTGCCTCAAAGACTTATCCAATACATCATTCTTCCAACGTTCTTACAATATCACTGAAAATATTCACAGTTTTTACTGGTGGAAAGATCAACAAGTATATTTACAGCTGTAAGGCATCTTTGTCTTCGTGGAATGGGAGGTTTCCTAAAGAGGAATAGTCTTTTTAAAGTTGTTAACATTTGCTTGCAGTAACTATAGACTAATAGCTATAGTGTAAGAAAAATCAAGATATCAACTATGGCTTGTTTCTTTTTTAATAATGATTAAGTTCCTGTGTGACCACAAGAATATTCCTTAAAGAGTCAGTTCTGCAGAAAACAGTTCTCTGCAACTTAAACCATTAGATGTTGTAGTGAGAAAAGAAGGGAAGATTGGTGAGGAGGATTGCGAACACGCCCAAGTGACTTGCAGCTGGGTTGCTGGAAAACACAAATATCACAGTAATTGTTGCCCGGTTTTGTATGCTTGACAAGTAGAGCATCTGTGTTTAGATAGCACAGGTCCATGAAGGACTCAGAGGCACATCATTGAACATGCCTGTGGTGGGAAAGATCTAAGCAGTGGGAAGCTATACCTGCAAGAACTCCATCTATACAGGAGCAAGCAGCAGGGTTTTATCTGAAGTTTTAGTTTTGCTCTCCAGCAAGGCCCAAGCTCCACAGTGCCACATCCCCAGTTGCGCACCTTGGACCAGGGGCCCCTGCAGAGATCCCCTGGTTCTCAAGGGAATGAGAATAAATCTACCCTTTGTATCTCAGCCATGGGTTTGTGGGTGTTCCCATGTCCTGCCTGTGCCAAGGTGTTGTCAGAAGGAAAAGGGTTCACAAAGGCTCCCAATGTCACAGCCAGGGGTGGGGAGTGGGAGGGGACATCACACCAGGGTAAGCACCAGGTGGTCCCAAAAGGCAGCAGGAGCCTCGAGAGAAGGGAGTACTTGATTTCTGCCTCCAGATGGAAAGTCAGGAGTGGTGAAATGACTGACCATTTTCCTCTCTGTGTTGTATTAAAGTAGTACTAATTAGAGAAGTAAAATGCGAAATGTAATTGAAACAACCAAGAAACCAGCTGCTGCTAAAGGTCCTCTGTGCAGCCCCAACCCTATTTAATTATTTACCTGATATTAGAATAGAGAAATAGTAATTAGACATGATTAATCTAAGGTGGTATTTAGGACTAATCACTAGACAATGTGGTTTGTTCATAAGAAGGATGTTCCTGGTAGAAACAGAAGGTAAAGAACGATGAACTATCGGTTTGGTTGCAAACCAGGAAGAACTGGGGAGGAAATCAGAACCAATCAATAACAAGAATAACAATGAATATGTATTAATTATTTAAATATGTAATGCTAAGTATATAAATATAGAAATTTCTTGAGCTCGAGTGTGCTGTCTGAGGACAGGACCCATCCGTGCGCGTTAATGAAATACACTTGGAATAGCTCCACTCTGGGCGTTATTGGCTTGCACAGCGGGTGAAGAGCCCAGATTTGGGACAACACTGACCCCATCCCCATCCACTGCCTATTGTTCTCCTCCATGCTCCTCCTTCCAGCCACCAAGGCCTGGAAGAAGACAGAACCAAAGAGGCCATTCAATACCTCAGCCCTCTCTGCTGCTTCTCTTGCAAAGTTCAGCATAAGGCCCCCGTCTACTCTTTGACCCTTAAGGAAATAGGGTCAGCTCATCTTGCTGCCCTAATCCTCCTCTGCAAGTTTTGAGACTATGGGAGCTTTGGCATCATCCCTGTGTCCTGAGGCAACGTTTCCAAATTCCTCCCTTACTGCTTCCCCTGCTTCCGACTCCTGAGCACTGCCTTTTTGTCCTGGAGCTGGATCAGTTCAGACAAGCAGCTTCCTGAGATAAAAGCTTATTTTCAGAGGCATTTGGGGAGATCATTCTCGTGCCTGGAGGGGGCTGTCCTGTAAGGCCTGTCAGATCTCCTGAGCTCCTTCACCTGCAGAGCTGCTGCCCATGGCACCACCTCTGTCAGGCCCCCAAAGATGGCAAAGTCTTCTCCTCTGGACTCCACCTCTCCATGCTCCGCTGCTGCCCTTCCTCACTCCTCTTTGGCACCTGAGACCCCACAATTTCCTGGGCACACCCAGCCAAGGCTGACACTCATGATCGCATCCTGACCTGCTCTTCCTTGGTGGCCAGGTCCAGGTCAGCATCCCCCTTATTGGCCCACCTGGCAGCTGTGTCAACAAGTCCCAGGATCCTCCAGACTGTTGGCCTCTCTTTGCCTTGCCTGGCCAATGAATGCCAGGGCAGTTCCTGTCTAACCCAGGAACTTTCTCCTTGACCTCAGACTGCCTCCAGTTGCTGGCAGAAAACTATTTTCTGCTTCCTCACAGTTGTGGTTGAATCCCAGCCAGCAACTAAGCCCCAGCTTCACCTGCTGGGAGAGATGCAGCTGAACTGGGAGCGGTGCCAGGGCAGGACCCCCCCATGTCCATGGGTCTGGGGACACTTTGATCAGGCATGCCCCAAAAGCACCAAAATCTCTGGGATGAGGCTGACATAGAGCCCAGAGGGATGTCCTGTAGCCATTACCCACTCTTCATGCCCCAGACCTCCCTGAGACTCACCAAGACACTCCTGAGACCACCCTAAGCCACCTCAAGGCCACCTGAAACCCCTGTGAGACCCCCTCCCCCAAGACACCCCTGAGACCAACCCAGATCCAGCAAGATCCCTACTGAGACCTCCCTGAACAAGACACCTGGCTCTGGCCCCAACACCAGAGAAGAAATGCCACCAAAGTTTGGCCATATTTGGAAGAAATGTCAAAACGAAAAATAAGAGCATAATATAATGAAAATATGACAACTTAACAAATAAGTATAGGGGTTTTTTACTGCTGGGAAACCCAAAGTGATGTGTTATTATCACTAATAGGTGTTTGAAAGGGGCATTTGCTGCCACTGGAGTCCCCAGTCTCTGTGAAAATGGGCTGGAAAAGAGGCAATTTTGGTTCAGTTTCCTGGAAAGGAAACATGGGGGATCATGTTTACCCTGACAGCATTGGGGTCAGTATTTTTCTGTTCCTCCCGGCATGGGCTGGTCTCTGCCTCAGGTGTGCTCATGGCACAGGTGGTTGGAGCTCTGGACAAAGCCTTTCCCACAGACTCGGCAGATGTGGGGCCTCTCTCTAGTGTGGGTGTTGCGGTGTCGGGTGAGGGTGGAGCTGAGGCTGAAGCTCTTGCCACAGTCGGTGCAGCAGTACAGAGCTTCTCACTGGTGTGGGTGCGGTGCTGCTGGGTGAAGCCAGACTTGTCAGTGAAGCTCTTGCCGCACAGAGTGCAGGCAAAGGGCTTCTCTCTGGTGTGGATGCGGTGGTGCTGGATGAGGTTGGAGCTGCATCTGAAGCTGTTGCCGCAATTGAGGCAGACATACGGCTTCTCACTGGTGTGGGTGCGATGGTGCCAGCTGAGGTTGCAGCTGCATCCGCAACTTTTACCACAGTCACTGCAGGTGAAGGGCTTCTCACCGGTGTGGATGCAGTGGTGTTCGATGAGGCTGGACTTGGCAGTGAAGCTCTTGCCACAGTCTGTGCAGGTAAAGGACCTCTTGCCAGTTTGGGTCTGCATGTGCTTCACCCAGCCTGAGTGTTGGCCAAACCTCTGCTGGGATTCACTGCAGTGGTTGGCAATGACTGCAGCAGTCGACGGCTTCTCCTCACCACTGCACAGGACATGGACATTGGAGAGGTGGTTGTGGAGATGCTAGTTGTAGTCAGAACTGTGGCTGAAGCTCTTGCTGCAGTCACCACAGTCATTCAGTTTCTTGCTGGTGTGGACACAGCACTGCCAGAAGAAGTGGGAGATGTGGCAGAAGGTCTCGCCACATTTAGCGCAGGCAAAGGGCTTCTCACCAGTGTGGACACGCCAGTGGGAGATGAGCTTCTTACTCCACTTGAAACTCTTGCCACAGCTGGCGCAGTGGTACAGCCTCTCACCGGTGTGGACATGGTGGTGCTGGAAGAGGCTGAAGTTCTTGCCACAGATGGTGCAGGCAAAAGGCTTCTGGTGGGTGTGGATGTGCCAGTGGATGACTACCATCGAGTTGGAATGGAAGCTCTTGCTTCAGCCTCCGCAGATGTGCGGCCTCTTGCCGGTGTGGATGCAGTGGTGCTGGAAGAAGTGGGAACCATGGCAGAAGCTCTTGCCACAGTCAGTGCAGGCGAAGGGCTTCTTGCTGGTGTGGACATGCCAGTGGGGAATAAGTGTCATGCTGCGATGGAAGCTCTTGCTGCATCCAGCGCAGATGAAGCGCTGGGAGCTGGGGTGGGGGCACTGGTGCTTCACCAGCTCCAAGCTGGGTGGGAAGCTCTGCCTGCACTTGGGGCACTGATTTGGCTGCTCAGGTAGTGTGGAGGGGGCTCCTGCATCTTCATCCTCCTCATTTTCTTCCTTATCTTCCCCCCTGTCCCCCTCCTCCTCTTCCTTCTCCTCATCTTCCCCCACATCTTCATCCTCATCCCCATCTTCCCTCACATCTTGATCTTCATCCTCATCCCCATCTTCCCTCACATCTTGATCTTCATCCTCATCCCCATCTTCCCTCACATCTTGATCTTCATCCTCATCCCCATCTTCCCTCACATCTTGATCTTCATCCTCATCCCCATCTTCCCTCACATCTTGATCTTCATCCTCATCTTCCTCCCCATCTTCCCCCACATCTTCATCCTCATCCCCATCTTCCCTCACATCTCAATCTTCATCCTCATCCTCTCCTCCTCTTCTTCTGGGCTGTGCTTCACCTCCTCTGACTTCTTCTCCAGGGCATTCTTGTCCTCTGGGCTCTCAGCTGGGGGGTTCTGGGGGTCCATGCTGGGAATGGGGGGATCAGCCTTGGGCCCTCAGCAGGGCCCTGGAGAGGATCAGGAGGGACAGAGCGACTGCAGATGGAGGGACAGACAGTTTGTGGGGAGGGGATCAGGCAGCCACGTGGCTTTGTGGGGCTCCAGCTAACAATGGAGGCAGCAGCTCCTGACCCCCGGAAGCTCAAAGGCAGAGATCCTGATTGGGCTGAGACATCCTCCTGACACCCAACACCTCCTGAAACCTGACACTCTCCCCACACCCCTGATATATTGGGCTCACCCAATTGGCCAATTGGCCAAAGATTACAATGAAGACAACAGCATTGCTTGCAAGGACACAGGAAGAGAATCTCTGCTCTTACCAGCAGGAAAATAAAACTTGTTTGATCTATTAGACAAGGATATGAAGGTTTCTGGATGCCATAATGGCTCTGCAGATATCATTATGAGCTAATTTATTTATGGACAGAATATCCACCAGGGCTTTCTATTGACCTGGAAAGGCCACAGGATGCAAAGCGCTAAGGAAAAAACCTCCTGGGGCTCTCACACATGCCTATAACAGCAGCAAATCAGCCTTTCCACATTCACTGGTTTAAATTAATCTCTCTCTGCTGCATATTGGGGTGGGTCAGCTGCACACTCATGACTTATCACATCTCAGCTGAGGAGGGGTGTCCTTTCAGACTACTTCTTTTGTGAATCTGATTATGCTTCTGCACTTTTCCTGTATTTGACAAAATCACAGTAAAACACATGCGAGGCAAAGAATCTGCTCTTGTTGGTAGTCAAAGAATCAAGCACTGAGGTTCAGTTTTTAAGGTGATACATTTTTTATTGCTGGTAATAAAAGCTGGAATTACACATGTTAAGGTAATTAAATCTCATGCTTCCAGGAAAAATGCCTGTGTCCTACTGATAGTTCTGGATATATGATTTATTGAACAGATGTATCTGTATCAGACACTACTGAGCACAGAACAGTGGCTTGATGAATCTATTATGTCCCCTGAAGGGGAAATCACTACTTTTTTGGTTCGTACTAGTCACAAGCTACATTAGCATAACAGATCAGACAGAGCAGAAGGCAACTACTGCTCTGGGAATAGAAGGCCAGGAGCACATCCAAAATACAAGGCTTATTAGTGGAACAAGCAAACATCAAATCAGCATCTGCAGGACCTGATGGGATTCACTACGGGGTGCAAAAGTGGGAGTCAGCATATTCCCTGGCATAGATCAAAAAGTCATTAAAATCAGAGATGTCACCAGAAGACCAGAGGAAATCTAAGTGTGGTGCCAATATTAAAGAATGAAGAGATGAGAGTAATAGACCAGAAAATTTGGCTTCTGTAGCTGTAAACATGCTGGAATGAATCTTTCAGTAGAGATAAGGTGGTTATTAAAATAAAACCAAAGGGGCAAAATGAGGCAGCGGCAAAAGCTCTGTTTGCCAATGCCCATCACACAGGAGCAGCTATGATCCTTTGTTTTGTTTTTCTTCTGCATAGAGTTGACCAGTAAACACTGACTTTTTAATGGTCTTTGCCATAAATACAAGAGAAAGGCACAGGGAAAAATATTTTCAGAGTAGAGGGGACATGATAATAGGAAAGCATCACATTTTAGAGGGGCTATGTTAAATTCTTTTATTTATATATTTATCATAGAGAAAGTCAAATTTAAAGTATCTAAACAACTGGAGGACACAGACACAGATCACTGTAGCAAGCAAGAGATACGTCTGACGGGAGCAAATCTACAAGGCAGTAAAAGAGACTTTTTTAGCTGCTTATTTTGTATTTCTCCTTTTCTACATATTAGAAAGCAAAACTAAGCCTACAATATCAATGAAATCAATCCTCTCTTACCAGTAAATAATGCTCTTCTTGAGCTTTCAGGCTTCCCTATATCACAATGGACAGAATTCTCATGAGGCCAGTGAATCACCCAGTATCCATTTATGTTCTCCACTAGTTCTGGCAATTATTATTAAAGGGGAGATGCTGGGGAAAATATATGCACTGAGACCTGATTGCAAATGGTATGAGCAAGTTTTATTACATTACATGGGCACATTCCTAATAGGCATCCATACTTGAAGAAAAATTAACTGAGCTGGTGAGTGAATCAGTATCAATCTTCTCTATTCTGCAATATTAATAGAAATTACAAAAGACTCATGCTAGAAATCACTTTCCGAGACAGAAATGGATATTGCACTGCTTAAATGGATGTTCCAGGCCAACAGACTATCTTAATCATGGTGTAAACTGCTGCCTCTTTGAAATACTCAGTGTAAACCTTAAGGGTATCCCTGTCACTAGGACATGTGAGTTATGGTTCTACATCACTGCTTCTAGAAACACACCATCAGAGCTTCTTTTTTATTTTAAGTCTTCATATTTTTTATTACTGGAAAAGAATAATGAGGCATTATTTTCCTATGTATAATTTTATCCAACAGTTGGATCCAGCTGCTCCATAGGTGCTTGCAACACACAAGGCAATGCCAGTAGGAGCTACCTTTGCCTTAATAAAACCACATTTATTTATATCCTTATATCAATCAATAATTATCAAGTATTATTGTGGTAAGTTCCACAAGTAACCCACGCTCAGGACAGCTATGACAACTGCACACAGAATTGCTACTATGAAGTGATCTTCACATACGTAAGAGAGAAGAGCCTATAAAAGAGATACAAATTTACCTATAGATACTAGATAGCAGAAGCTGAGGACCTGAGAGTGTTTCTTGCCTGCAGCGGATGTAGGTGTAGAATCATTTAAGGGAAGAGGCAAGTCAAGATGGAAGAGGGTTTCTGCCTGAAGAGTTTTTCCAGGGTATCAAAACATACCAAACCTTTCCTTATATAGTACTTGAAGCCCCTAGCAGAATACAGCTGGTTTGCTGTCAGGGATCTGCCTGCTTCAGAGGCTCAGCTCCAAACAGAATGTTTCTCAAGCAGCTTTGTGCAAGATAACATATGCTAAATGGCTAGAAAACAGAAAAAGCCACATTTACTCATAACAGAAATTGGACTAGCTTCCACATCTCTGAATTTGCAGTGATTTTCAGCAATGAGACCTCCCTCAACCAACATAATATCCTTTGAGAGGAGAGTACTGGCTGAATGTTTGTCCTTTTCAGAGCATGTGAAGGGACATTTCCCTTTTTGCTCCAGGGGTGAGATGCTAGGAAGAAGACTTGGAACCACATACATTTTGCATTTACTGCCATTTAAAAAGAATTATGCTCACCAAGCCTAAGTCTTCAGATCCAGATAAAATGTTAAGTTTTTTCCCCCAGGAAATCTTGGACAGTGCTTTGTGATCCTGCTGGGTCATTCGTGTTTTAGGGCTGGGGACATAAACTAACATGAAAATATCAGAAAAATTATAACCTTGGGTAACACCTGAATCATGCCAGGGTAATGACTCATGGAAATTCACCTCCAGAATATAAATACCTTTTTCTTGTTTTATGTTTGCCTCTTTTTTATCGCTTGGAAATTCCCAGTGATTTGGATCAGTTACTTCATTAAGAGGACGTCTTTTAATACCCTTTACATTCATGTAATTTTAGGCCAGGAAGATTTTCTAGGATGTGCTTAAGTTGAAGCATCTTAGAAAAAAAAGAGGAGTGGGGATGGAGTAGTTCTAGTTACTCAAACTCATTTTTCTCCTTAGGACAAAAGAGCATTTTATGACCACTCTGCTGGGTTGCCACAAACACTCATTTGACCTGGTCTGAAGGGAGACTATGAATTAAAAACAGGTTGAAATTAATGACTGGTTAATTTAATGTTACCTGGATGTGATTACTGCACATTGCTGGATAGCTGAGTTAACACATTGCCTGCAAATGAAAATTTATTGCTATGGGATAGTCATCAGCATCTTATTGTAAATTGAATTGAACCTTTGAGCTTTTTTTGGGGGGAGGAGATGCTTTTGTTGTTTAAATCTAAACACTCATTGTTAGGGGACCCCTAGGAAGGTTTTGAACTACACTAGCCGAGTGTAATACAAACCCTTGAACTACTAGAAGTCTGCAGCAACCATGAGAGAAGAGTCTTCAACTAGAAAAAACACTGAGAACACAAGGACTGGGAGATATTAACATTGGTATACCTACAAAGGAAATTACAACAGCAGCAGCAGAACATCTTTTAAAAATAGTTGCTAGTTTTAAATATCATTTATGAGAACACTGGCATGGCTGGGCAAGGGCAAAGTATTAATCAAACCTGCCTTGTGGGAATTTCAAACTGCAGTCTTCTTCCCTCACGTTTGCATGCTATTAAAGATATACATACGGATTTGGATAGCTTCTATTACCTCAGTCCTTACCCACTCCATTGCATGTGTCATAGCAAGGCAAGAGAGAGAAAATTTTTTAGCTCCGTTTCTTTAAGAAAAGAAGCTCATGTGATCACATCATTATTTTCTGTCTTTGTCTGTGTCCTTCTCTAGTCTCATTTCAATGTGTTGTTCAAATGTGGCAAAGGGTTAGAACTCTTTAAAATAACTAAATTTGTGTACGTTTTTTGCCTTTTTGCCCTTGGATGAAGAAAAAGGCTGAAACATGAGTTTCATATCTTAGCAAACCCCAAGAACATGCACACAGGGGAGAAAGCTACCAAATACCCCAATCATGGGTTGCTTCAGACAGAACTCACAAACAGCAAATATAAGGGCAATCAAGCCTTATTAGCTCTGATTCTCCTAGAACTGCTTATTTTTTACCTCCCTGTTTAATAGGTACTTTTTTTTACAGATAATAAGGTGTGCTAGATTTCACAAGGCTGCCTAAAGCCTGTTGAAGATGATGCGAGTGTGCCCGTTGGCTCCAAAAGGGTTTGGGTCAAGCCCTGACACAGCAGGGGATGACAGATTACAGGAGCCAGAGATGTGTCTTTGTGAAGTATACAGTTTTTCTGCCACTGCTCTTTTACTGTTAACATTATAGAAGGTTTATATATCACAATGGCAGCCAATAGAAATGACAATCAAAAGGTAATGATGTATTTCCAGAAGCTAGACAGGGGCTTTCACACCATCTACCTTTAGCAGTTCTAATGTAATAGTTTAGTCTTGCTGAGTTTTATATACCTCTGTTGTCAAAGAATATTCTTGCCCTCTCCAGAAAGAATGCTAATACAAAACCCTCTATGAACTAACCCTTCAAATGGATTTCTTTCTCTTCATAGACCACATGAAAGTTAGGTGGTGATTCAAGATGATGTGAACTTTGCCTTGAAGAAGGTGGCACAGCTCCTGAAGACGATGGGAAGTAACAGCGCCTGTAACTCATTCTTGTGTGCCCTACCTTAGCAAGCTTTTAGGACTCGGGCAAGTTGTTTTTTGATACTCTACCTTTTTATGTGTCTGCCCCTGGGTGATTAGCGTGGACACAAATATTACAATCAGCCATAAATTCACTGCCCTCCTCCCAATAGCCAGCTTTTGGGTTTGGCTCACTGAACTCCTGGCATAGATAATTCCACAGGCAGACTCTGTGTTTCTACTTCTTTCCTTCTAACAGTTGGCAATCCATATATTTACTGAATACCAAGCAGCTCTCTAACATTTCGACAAGCCACATGATAGCACATGTCATCATACTATCCAGCAAAAAGACATGGTCACTGGTTATACGGAATGAAGCTTTAGGCTACACCCAAGTTCCTGATCATCAATATCCCACTGTGCTTACCTTATCATCATTGCTGCTGTGATTCCTTGTATGTGTTACACAAAGTAAAACAGAAATAAGGCTGCTAAGTTTTCTTCCCACCCTCCAAATCCAATGCACATCAACAGAAGTTCATTGCTACCTTTTCTGCTGATATCTGTTGCTGGAAGTTCAGTGTGGGAGGGGACATCCAGGCTCCCTTCTACTGACTGCGTGTGAGACTGACAACACTCAGCCCCTTTGAAACCAGGCAACTGTTCCACTATCAACAAGTCTAGATCTGCCTCTTTCTAATTCAGACTTCCCAAGATCTTATTTTGTAAGTATGCAGGAGGAAACCCTGCCATTAGAAATATATAGCAAATGGCTTCTGAAGCTACAAGTAGCTGCAGAAGTGCAAAACTGGTAAAAAAACAAGTGTTCTCCTACATAACAGAAATCACATAAAATATTATGCTGCTGCACACTAGATCCACTACTCATTTATATCACTGCCAGTGAGGCTAGGACTGGTTCTGTAATCACTGATGATGTAACTGAGCAGAAGTAATCACACACTTTTTACTTATGCTACTGATTCTAGCTGAGGCTAGCCCTGCAGGAAAATAAAAGTCCACTTGAACAAGAGTGACATGTTTTGTCCACAGGTGCCATACTTCAGCTTCTCTGTGTGGACAAATTACAGATAAGGAAGGAAAGGGTCTGAAGAGGTTACCTAGTCTAGTCCCAAGTTCCATCAGAACCATTTCCATCTACCTAACCTGTTCCTAATGATTTCTGTTGATAAAAATTCCAGCTTGCTAAATAACATGTTCGCTGTGCTCCTCTTAGAAGCTCTTATCTACAAAAGTCATGACATCAGTCTTAACAGATCTATATACAGGAGCAAAGAATTCTCACATGACTAGGGTCACATGCCAAATGGAATAAGAATGCAGTCATCTACCAGTTAATTTGATCCTGCAGGTAACCATCAAGGTGCTGAGTAATCTGTATTGACTGAAACCAGAGGATGTTAGAAGGAGACTTGTTCTTTGCAAAACTTGTCTCCACAAGAAATAAATCATTTGGCATGTCTCAACTCAGGACTGTGTTTCCACTGTCTAGAAGCGGCCAGCAAGGAAGTAGAATCATGAGAAATTGCTGTGGCATTTCTTGTAGCACCATACAAAATATTAGAATCACAAAAGAGCAGAGGAAAGAAGACACCTCTGGGGATCACCTTGTCCAACATCCCCTGTCTAAAGTAAGGTCAAGTAGAGCTGGCTGCTCAGGGCCATGTCCAGTTGGGTTTTGAATATCTCCAAGAAGGGGAATGTACAACATCTGTGGGCAACTTTTTCCAGTCTTCAATCATGATTACAATAGAAATGTTTTGTTCTTATTTTAGCAATACCCTAGAAAAAAGGACAAGCAATTGATCTGAATTATTAAAGCAATTGGTTATAAAAATGTCTATAAAAATAAGCTAAAATAAATGAATATTTCTGCTAGTATATTAGTGGGATAAATCACAGCTAAAAGCCAAGTCAGAGCTGCAGCGTGTCAGTAAACTCAGATTTATGTACTATCAGAAGCAAACAGCCTGGAAATCTATGGCACAAATAATACTCCAATACACATGCTGACCCCAGAGACATTTCCTTCTGTTATGCTCAAAATCTTGTTTATGGACAAAGAGAAACACACCTTACAAAAAGGTCAGGAATTGAAAATGTTAAAGCCAAGATTTTATTCTTAGTATAAATGAAATATTAATAGTCTAATTCAAGAATCATTACTAGTCTAGATATAATTAACACAGAAAAAGAAATAATTACAAAAGCATGGAATCATGGAATCACAGAACGGTAGGGCATGGACGGGACCTCTGGACATCATCTAGTCTAACACCCTTACTAAAGCAAGTTCACCTAGATCAGGTTTGCTCAGAAATGTGTTCCAGTGGGTTTTGAAAGTCTCCAGAGAAGAAGACTCCACAGCCTCCCTGGGCAGCCTATTCCAGTGCTCTGTCACCCTCACAGGAAAGAATTGTTTCTTTATGTTTAGGTGGAACCTCTTGTGTTCCAGTTTGCGTCTGTTGCCTCTTGGCCTGTTGCTGGGCACCACTGAAAGGAGTCTGAACCCGTCCTATTGACACCCACCCTTTCGATATTTATAAGCATCCGTAAGTTGCCCTCTCAGTCTTTTCCAGGCTAAACAGACCCAGGTATCTCAGCCTTTCCCTGTAAGAAAGATGTTCCCATCACCTAATCATCTTTGTAGCCCTCAATTGGACTCTCTCCACTAGTTCCCTGTCTCTCTTGAACTGGGGAGCCCAGAACTGGAAAATGTACTCCAGATGTGGCCTCACTAGGGCAGAGTAGCAGGGGAGGGCAACCTCCCTTGACCTGCTGGCCACACTCTTAATGCACCCCAGGATACCATTTGCCTTCTTGGCAAGAGCACACTGCTGCTGGTTAACTTGTTGTCCACCAGGACTCCTAGGGTCCTTCTCCACAGAGATATTTTCCAGCAAGTCAGCCCCTAACCTGTACTGGTGCATGGGATTATTCCTTTCCAGGTGCAGGACTCTGCACTTGCCCTTGTTGAACTTCATTAGATAGCCCTACACCCAACTCTCCAGCCTGTCCAGGTGGCGTGAATGGCAGCACAGCCTTCTGGTGTGTCAGCCACTCCTCGCAGTTCTGTATCATCTGCAAACTTGCTGAGGGTACACTCTGTCCCTTCATCTAGGTCATTGATGAATATGCTGTATATGTTATATGAATGATGTGTATGTTATATACTATAAACTTCCTTCTTCCATCTGAGGTTTTCCAGAAGCACCTTGGTCATCCACACAGGTCTCTTGCTCCCTCTACTTGATTTTTTATTCATAGGGATGCACCAATCTTGAGCTTGGACGAAGTGGTGCTTGGATATTAATCAGCTCTCTTGGGCCCCTCTTCCTTCTGGAGTCCTAATCCACGAGATTCCTCCATGCAGGTGTTTGAAGAGGTCAAAGTTAGCTTTCCTGAAGTCCAGGATTGCAATCCTACTTATTGCCCTGTCTTTTTCCTTGCATGATCCTAAACTCTGCCATCTCATGGTCACTGCCACCACCTTCTTTTTTCATTAGTACAAGGTCCAGCAGCACACTTCTCCTTGCTGGCTCTTCCACCACTTGTGTCAAAAAGTTATCATCAATGCATTGCAGGAATGTTCTGGACTGTGTGTGCCTCACTGTTTTGCCTTGCCAGCAAATATCAGAGTGATAGAAGCCACCCATGAACACCAGGACATGTGAGGATACTTTCCGCTATGAAGAACACATAGTAATACAGTTAGAAATCCCAATAATGGCAATATTACTGTATAAATTGTAATAAATACAATTAGTATCTATCCCCTTTTTCCTGAGGTTATGCTCACCCTTCTGCTGATTCTCTGGTCTTAAAATCAGTAGACTCAGATTGCCAGGGTGTGTAGACAATCATCAGCCTCTGGAGTCTGTTGCCAGGAAGAAAATTATGTTTATGTAGATGGTTTCTTCTTCCTCCTTCTAGGATCTACTTGGGACCATTTTTATCTGTTTACTAACATGATTTTACCCCTTGGTTTTTCATTGGTTTCCAGCTCCGTGTTACATATGAATTTACAGTATTTGGTGCCTTTTGAATATGTTTGATACTATTTCTTTGTACTTTTTGTTACCTCTAAAGTCTGCTTGTCTAGATGTAGGTCTGCATTTCTTTAACCAACCATCATTGAGTTGTTTATAGTGTCAGCCTGTGCTTCATTTCTCATCACCCCATGCCTGTACTTCTCTGCGTAACATACATTGTCTCCACTTCTGAAGGCCTTCACTCTCAAACCAGGCCTGTATTTCTCTACAAAACATCATTGTGCTACGGTCATAAAGATTTTATTTTATATTACATATTTATTTACATTTTGTTACTGCTATCTACATAAAACTACAGTGGTACCATAGAAAGATAAAGAAGTGGCACAATTTAGCCATTGACACCCAGTCAATAAGAGAAATTGATGTTAGAGCTAAAGGAAGTAAAACCAAGCTGCAGCCAGGTCAAACAAAGCTCACACAGAGGAAGCCTGACAAGCCTCCCTCTGGAGAATTTGAAAACTCTTTAGAAAACCTGTGGCTGTGACCAGAAACGGTGTACCATAGAGCTACAGCGGTACACTGGAGGGGATGATTGTGCTGACAATGAGCACATCAGGTTTAGAGCTGTAGCAGGTCTGCATGCTAGGACAAGTTTCTCCTTACTAGCACCTCCTTCCCCAAGGTGCTAGTAACAGAAGCAGTTTCAGTTTTGATACCTCTAAATATCATGCTAATACACAGGTTTGAAATGCAATCCTAAAAAAAAATCCATTCCTGCTCGTACTCTCTATACAGATCTTGCTATAGAGACATGATACACTTTGAGAAATAACACACTGCATCTGCCTGGTTTTTGCCCTAAATCTCTCTTGATCCAAATATTCTTACAACAGAATAATGAGAGGTAAAAAATCTCCATCTTCAGGTGTTTTTTCAGTAAGATTGGATGCTTCTTCACTAGATGCAGCAGGAAGATTAAAATATCCTCTTGTGACAGTGCAAAATTTAATTGTGTGGTTATGTTCAAGTGCACGATAGCAATAGGACCTCTGCATTAGGACCTGCAACTCTACAAAGCTCAGTGGCATTATGCCTCTTGGATTAATTCCACCTTCACCAGAGAGGAGAAAAGAACATTTTTCTTTTTTGTGTTTATATATAAAAGAAAGAGAAAATACACTGCTAAACACACACTGGTATCTTTCAGAATGCAAGTGGAATGAAAGGCTCAAGATGAGATGACACAGACAAGTCTCTCTCTGTCTTAGATGCAGCTTAGTCTCCTTGTTTCTAAAATTAGAGAAGTGATAGCAGCATGCACTGGGATCAACGGTAAAAAGAAATACAAAATTTATTAATGTGATCATGAATAGATTTTGTCTTTTGTGATTGGTTCCCCACTGGAAGAACCCTACATTTTAAGACTAATACTGACCTTTAAAAAATCTTGCCCCGCCCTGCCCCCCCCCCCCCCCCCAAAAAAAAAAAAAAAAAAAAAAGAAAAAAAAATAA
>VZZY01019566.1:39310-80049 GCA_013400335.1 Eurystomus gularis | reverse complement strand
AGGAAAAGAAATGATACAGATAATTGGCCTTTGCTGTACATATTCCTATTCCCTGTGAATGTTGCTTAAGTAATAGACAAGGTATATTTCTTCAGAGCAAGAACAGGAAGTTTCAGGATATTGGTGTGTATTCCAGACTCCACTATTAGTTAGCATTCCAATTACAGAAATGTTTTTATAACAATATAAGAGAAAAGGTTTCCCCATAATAAGATGTCAAAATAATAAAATATGATCAAAACATCTTGCAAAGGCACAATTTTCCATCTGAAAATGCTTATTCCATGCAATAAAAACATTTAGCAATCATACAGTAATTTTCTTAATTTTCATACTTTCATATAATTAAAATGTTTTGAGTTGTATCATTCTGACATTGAAGATTTATTATAGACCATATTATGAAAGTCAAAACAATGTAGATAAGTATAAGTGAAATATTTTAGAATATGATCTGTAAAAAAACCTCTTAATTTAAGATGAAATAAAATTGAAAAAAAAAATTGCACCTATTACTGTGGGACAGAATTTTGATTTTTGGGCCTGTACTAACTATTATATCAGTTTTTCACATAATGTTTTTATTTAGGAGAGTTACAACAGGAAAAGTGAATCCAAATCTCCTTTTAATAGTATTAGTATTGGTCACAAAATATATCACTGTCCCCAGATACCTACTTTCCTTGGAAGAATATTCCTCCTTGTTTCACAGCTGTTGAAATTCCTTCTCAGTTGCTAAAGTGCAACATTCAAAGACATTTCCGTTTTTCACAGCCATTGTTACTTTAAAAATGGCAGATTGACAGCGATTTTCAGAGACTGACTAAAACCAACAACAATAAACAGAAACTGTCTGAAGAAGAGAAGATGTGAAACTTTTCGTTTCAGATAGGAGAGGAAATTCTTCATTAGCTTTGTTCATTATCTTGGCTGGGTTCATTATGAATTTCTGGCCTGTAAAGCGATTCTGTGGAACAGAAAAATTCCTCCAGATTTTTCGTATCCATTTTTTCCTCACTTTGAGGTCAGTGGGCTCTGGATCTGGGATCCACAAAGCATCTTGGAATGAAAGAAATCCAGGTAGGGTATTTCATAGTATAAGGCTGGCTGTTTGAGAAGTTGGAACTTTGATTTCAGTTTGATCCAAAATGGCCCATGGTCCACGGGACTCTTTCTTTTAGCAAGCTTTCTAGGAGACTCTGAAATTAGATAATAATGCACAACCATGGAAACAGTGAATTACCCCAAAATATCTCCCTCACTTGAGACGGGCAACTGACTTGGCATAAATCTTCCCTTGTCTTTGCTGGTGGTGGTTTTGGTGGCCATAGAAGTACAGTAGAGAGCCAGATATTCTGTGAGACACAGCCTTGCCTGACGATATCTCTTTCTTCCCCAAAACCAAGGATTTGAAAACAAATGGAAATAATATTTATACCAAGTTTTAAGATTTTCTTGTCTTCTAACACGAAAAACTCTTTCTGTTCTACTGAGTGCTGAGAGAAAGATGATGATTCTGGATCTTGTGCACGTTGTGACCATGTTGTTAGTTTTCTATAAAGTACATTGTACTGAAAATAAGCAGTACTACTATTTATATCCTAAAGATGGGATTTTCAAAGTTAACTCACC
This sequence comes from Eurystomus gularis, assembly GCA_013400335.1. Lineage (NCBI taxonomy): Eukaryota > Metazoa > Chordata > Aves > Coraciiformes > Coraciidae > Eurystomus > Eurystomus gularis. Next base: position 78,417 of record VZZY01019566.1, on the reverse strand, counting down.
CAAACCCCACTGAAATTCAAAGGGCCTATAGAAGTGTATGTCCTAGTACGTATTTTCAAATACTTCTACGCATATTAGGGAGGCATCCAGTCCATCTCACCTCACCCATTCTGAGAAGTAATGATATCTCTTGTACTTGGCATTTTTTTTCATAGGCACTGAAACAGGTGCATCTATCTACTTTTCACTATCCTCCTAAGTTTGTGAGTGGTACAAGGAGAGACCAATATGCAACTAATCAGAATATGTTAAGGTCCAAGTCCATTGTCAATAGCAGATTAATGGCTCAAAATTACATCTTTAATGACTGTATTTTCATGTCTATATTCCAAGGCAAGGCATATTAGGAATAAACCACATGGACTAAAAGCATAATGCATAATAAAAACTACAACTTAACTGCTATAAATAGTGGGGTAACTGGCATAGCTAGAATATTAATATGGATAATTACCACTCAGGAGGAATAGAACAGGAAAATCTGAAGAGTTTTGCCTTATAAAAGGTATATATACTTGTTTCAGATTCAGCAGATAAAGAGAATATATCGACTGAAAGTGTCTGAATAATGATGAAAAGAGAAATTTAATGATACTAATGTATCCCACAGTTTCTCTCTCCATCGACTCTAGACTACCAAGCGAGAAGGAGCAAGAAGAATGGTTTAGTCTCAGCAACCAGAAGAATCATCAGAACCTGAGAGCAATCGAGGTGTCATCTCATAGAGCAGAACAGGAAGTATCTAGCTCTTGAAATAAACTGGAGACGGGAAGCTGAGGGAATAGCCTACTACAGTGTATTGCAACAACAGGGGATTGACTAGGTGAGAGTAGAAGGATGGTAAGGTGGCACTGACCATTGAACAATGGCATTCTTGTCTATGGAAAGGAAAGAAGGAGAATAAAGACAATAGACTCCAATAAAATAGCAAACTCAGTGAATTTATAACTGTGGGAAACAAGTCAAAAGGAAAAGATAGCTGTAGAATTAAAGCCACAGAAATTTAAGTCAGATGTCGATGAAATCATTTTGGCTATTAGGTTATTTAAACATGAGGACTGATCACCTAGGGACATTTTAGTCTTTCTGTCACTACAGATTTTTAAGAGTAGCTCAGAGAATCATCTGTCAGGAATGACAGAGATATGGCTGATCTTTCCTCTGGAGTGGCCATGGCAGCCTTCCTGAATTCTCCCCCTATGATTTCTTTGATTTTTATGATCTGTGCTAATGAGCTTCCCCAAATCTGTCTTTGCCCTCTTTTTGCTGTCTTCTCCTTAGGGAATATATCACTTGAAATAAAAATGTATTCCTTTACTGGAGTCTCTTTTGCTCTAATTTCAGCAGTTATGAAATCAATACCAGTTAGACAGCAGCAGAACCTTTCTGCCTTCCCTTCTCAAATCAACTCTGTTTCAAGGAGGAGAGCCTATTACACCACATATAAAATATTGATCTGAAACATACTCAACCTACATAATGGGTGAGAAAAGATGAGATTTCTGTTTGAAAAGGTCTAGCAGGATTTATTTTTATTTTGTTATGTAATACTCTTGCTTATTGTCATTTTATTTTTTGCTTGGAATATAGATGAGCAACACTCAACTGATTTCCCATAAAAAAGAAAGCTGCCCGCGAGCCACTATTGAATGCCCAGTTTTCATAGTAAAAAGAAATATTTTAAATGTACAATGTGCTGCCAGGCAATGTCTCTTTGTAAATACCTAGTTCTCAGTCCTCAATCCATTTCCCTTAGTTTCAGCAACTCTCACTAAAATTTAGGTCACCAGCATCATTCCAGTCAGAAGGTGATTTTATTTGATCAGGAAGAAATCTAATAAGGAGGATTGTCAAGCCTTGTGGAATTTGTAACAGGCAGTCCCACCAAGTAGAAACCAAGGTATTGACCGTGGCATTTCTTTTACACAAACTGTGTGTTTTCAAATGTATTATTGTACATAAATGGCTCTATCTAGCTAAAACAATGGTGCAAACACACTATACTTAGCACTAGGTCCAAAAATAAACTTAGTCAATGATTGTTCTGACCTCTAAATTTTATGTGCTTGGCTCTGAAGTGGAATTTAATATTAAACAATCATTTGAGAAAGCACTAGAATCATTATGGGAGAGATCCCCAATATCTCCTAGCCTGAACAACTGCCCTACTCAATAAACTGCGCAGCCATATGCATGCTCCTTTGCTTCACCGAGGCAATGAATCCTGAATTGTTCTCTGAAAAGCACTGAGAAAAGGGATAGAATTCCTCCTCCTCTGATTTACCCACAACTCCTATGAGCACTTGTGTAGGCAAAAAATTTCCTTGAGCGATGGCAAGTGTGGAGCTGAAGTCTGTCAAAAATATAAGATCTTCTGCTTCTGAATGCTATTGTTTAAGAGCAAGTAAAAACTCTTTCTCAACTGACTTTTAGAGGACAGCAGCAAACATCATTCCTCTTCAAATGAAGGCTAGTCTTACGGAAGTGTGCCAGACTTGTTCTGTTCCTAAGAAAATCCCTCAATGAAGGCAGACAAGAGTGTCTGCTCCTGGGATTACAGGCATCCTTAGGCATGACAGAGACCAAGCTGCTCTGGAACTGTTGGAGGTACATCAAAGCTAAAAAATTGAGACAGCTGCTGGGTTTTCTCACCTGTTACCTTCAGAATTGGGGGGCAGCATAGCAGAAGGTTTTGGGATTGAATTCTACTTCAAACCCACTTCAAAATTGGACATCTAGATCCTTAAACTGCAATCAGACAGGACAGACAACCTTGACTTTTCTGGCTTCCCATCAATTGAAATCTTTATCCATAGGAGCCATTTTATGCTTTTGAGAGGTGAGATAAGAGTTGTAGATGTTACACAGTGGGGAAAAGTCAACGCTGTTTTGCATCATGGCATAGATGGGCCAATTCACAGCTTCAGTAACTCAGAGAGTTTTGCTATTGGTTTCAATGGGATGATTAAAAGTTGAACATACTTTTAAAGGAATGACTGAGTTTCTCTCTAAGAAGAGGAATGCTACTTAAAAATCTCTGTGCTAGACAGATATCTCAGCATGGTAGATCATAGTAAAAGTTTAGTTGCTAATACTACAAAGACATACAATACGTTTAGCTTTAAGGATGTGAAGTGTTACAGGAGTGCTGCTCAGTTTGGACTGAGTTTTCCATTCTCTTCCAGGCTGCTAATTGCAATGAACTGGTCTCTTGAAGCCTTCATTATTCAGTTTGCTCATTTTAAGGCACGAACAGAATTTGTAAACTTCATAGCTTCATTAAGATGACACTGGATGGGGCCTTGAGCAACCTGATCTAGTGGGAGATGTCCCTGCCCATAGCAGGGGTGTTGGAACTAGATGATCTTTAAGGTCCCTTCCAATCTAAACCATTCTATGATTATCTGAGTAACTAAATCTTGTCTGAGACTAAACTTGTACTGAGATTTTTGCCTGGAAAGTGTCGAATAAAAATGTATTGTCAGACTGGTAAGTATTGAAGGGCATAGCCAGATTTTTAGAGATCATGGGTATCTCTGGAAACTTGAAGTCACCAGAAACTTTCTTTCCCTCAAAAACACGTAAGAAAGTTTTGGGTTTTGATTACCCTTCCTTGCATGTGGGTTTGCATTTCTATATGTGCACGGTAATCCATTGTGCTTATGCATGCTCACAATCTTGCAGATTTTTTTAGACTTATAGAGATGTGTGTCTGAATACTGGTGAGCAGCACTGAGTCTTGGTAGATAATGAGCTTTATTTTCTTCTTCATCTGTTTTCATTTTTCTCATTTTCCCTTGAGAGATTCATCCCTCATCTTATTATAACTTTGTGGCCATTTATTACAAAGTTTTGGTACATTTCCTAGGTGGAATTCAGTTATTGCAAGCTGTAAAGTGATATCTTTTACATGTGACGCTGACTTTTACAAAACCACCTAAATGACCATTGCTTTTAAACAAAGCTGGGAAAAACATACCGCAATACCAGGCTTCAGTTCTGGTTGAGAAAATTCTTTGACAGAGACGGAATGATTCCATCGTCTAGGGACTGAGTCCTTACCTGTGAGGAAAATCGCCTCCTTGTTGTAATGATAATTTAATAGAAGTGACTGGCAGACAGCCCTCTGCCCCCTCTACTCTCAGCGGTGTACATTGTATCTCAGCTGAGAACTTGTGGAGCACATCTTGCTCTTAGGAGATTAACACATCTTTAAATACTTCATGTAAAATGGCACAGCTTCCCTGGGAAAGACTGAAAGCTATTCAGTCAAATCGATGATAAGCCAGGTGTCAAGGAAGTCCCCAAGGAAGTAGAAGTTTGGACACCTTCAGGCAAATTCAGAAATAGAATCTGTATCTGCCACATCTTGGAGAAAAAACCCCGGCTGCCAAGTATCAGATAAAAAAGAGGCTGCAGCATCTGCCACTGCTTTTACTTAGGGCCAAACCCAGCAATTGTGGTCTGGAAATTCCTCACTGATGCCTCCTGCAGTCAGCCTGGAGGAATGCTGAACTTCTGAGCAGAATACAGCTTGTATGAATCACAGTAGATTAAGACATCTAAAGTTTTTACAAATATTTAGGCACTTAAAAGTAAAGACAGACATCCATCTGGGATTCTCACAAGTTCCTAGATGTCTAAATATAATTTGGAGATTGCATAACTAGGAGTTTGGCACTTAATTAATTTGAAAATCCCACTGGGCTTTACACATTTTAACCCAAAAGTCTAACTTTGAATTGACCTTTCAACAAGCAGGGTTGTTTCTTTCCCTCTTCACCCTTGTTTTATACTGTCTTGGCTTTAGCAGTGTTGCATGCTTCAGTTATGCTGCAGCACAGAAGGGAAGAGGAATGTCTCTTTGGACATACATTTAGATTCTGCTTCCAGTTGGAGGTGAATTCCATTAGTGCTGGTGCCACTGAGATCAAACCTCACCCTGTGCACGATTGCTGCTTGATATTTATAATAAAGTCTTGATTCATCAGGTAGTAAATAGGCAAAATGTATATACATATCTACCGAGATGGAGTAACCCAAGAGGCTCAGCATCTCTGCAGTCTCTTTAATACTAAAAAACACCAAAGATATGCAGTTATGTGGTGATCCATTTGGGAGCTTACATGTGCTAAGATATATAGATCTAATATTTCACTTTGCAGAAATGGTTTATTTCCAGTAGTAAATATGATGTTTGTGAAATGAGAATAGGCTATTTCAAACTGTTATAAGACCACTGAATAATTGAATTATTACTCATCAGGGGGCAGTGTAATTTGTTACCTGTGCGATTCCAACACTCTGAATCAAAGTAATTGCATTCATGGTGTCATTTAGTGAAATAATGCCATGAAGGTCTCTATGAAGAGAGAAGCAATTGCTGAAAGGATTTTGTTGAAATAATAGCACCAATTCAATTGGTCCTCTTGCTTCATTCATTGTTACTTTACTATATGGCTAAATAGCTCATTCTGCTTGCTTTGCTAGGGTGACAAATACGAGCTTTGGAAACAGTATCTGTGGAGGAAAAACTGGACAATTTCTAAGGGGGAAGCACCAAATAGTCATTTTCAGTATCACAAATGTGTAAATAGCACATGGTAGATTAAATTTATAAAAAAGAACAGATTTTAATATTCTTTGCAATGAGTGGCTAGACTCCACTAGAGGTATGTCTGATATAAAGAACTGGTAGGAGATGTCTGGAGACTGTTTCAAACCACAGAGCAGTCACTTCCAAATCTCATTAACTAGCCTTCATAAAACTATGAAATTGGTATAAAAAAAACAGGGAGTCATTTTTAATAATATGTGTTTTGGAGTCATTATTTTATGTGTTGTATTGTTGAGCACGACCATAACCTCCTTTGACTTTAGACATTTGACTCCAGTGCAACTTAGAGAAGCCCATGCAGGAAGCAAAGCAATAGGTGTTATGAAGCGGTGATCTGAAGCATCTTTTTCAGTTACTTATATCAGACTTTAAAAAAAGGTGTGGTTCCTCCCCAGCTACACTAAATTACTGATGATGGTCATGATGATACCAGTGGGGGGTGGGGTTTTTTGAGATATTGCACAGTATGTTCATGAACTCTGTGAACATAGCTGGAGAACTAAAGGAAATGAACTTGTAAGGCTGTAATTGGGTCTTCCTAGGTAGATTCAACACCTATCTGGAGAAACCATTGACTAGCCTAGTGCTCCACTTCCGCGGACCAGCCTGCAGGATGTGGGTCTAATTTCAAAAGTTATGTGATGAGATGTAGCAAAAGGTAGCAAAGGGAGAAAGGAACAGCATTAAGAGAAATTTACTGTAGGAGTTAATCAGCTTACATACAGACAGATGGACATATGGGCAGGACAATCTGAGAAAGTACGCTTTCACTTTTACAGAGAGTACGGCCCAAATGAGGATATATAAAATTCTGTTCTAGGGTTATTCCAGCTGATTTCAGTAGCACAATACTCATATTCACAACTAGTACTAATAGTCTGGGGTGAGAGAAGAACAGTAAAATCTGTTTGTTCTCTGGGAAATCAGCACAGAGAGTGCATGGAGAGGGAAGAAAAACACTTCACGAAGAGTTTCAATCAACTGAGATGCACTCAATAGAAATTGAGTCCTGGTTTTAGGCTAAATAGCTATCTGCTCAAGGGAGACAACCTGCAGCTATTTACATGCTGTGAAGACTTGTGGTAGACTTGATAGCACTTCAGAACTGTTAGGGTATGAAAATACTTCAGCCAGGTCCCTTCTTTCTATGAATCACTGCTGTCCTTCATGAACTCTAAACTTTTACTTACCCTAACCTGGACTGTATCTGTTGTGTAACACCAGTGCTGTTACCAGAGACACACCAGAACTGACCAGTTCAGGTTAATGGGGGTGAGCCCTTCTCAGGTTTTGAGAGAGATTTGTGTCTTGTTAGCAAAAGACACCAAGACATCAGTTCCAATAAGCCTTAGAGCACCTCAGTCCTGCAGGGTATTTAATTCCCAGCCGAAGATCAAAACTCTGAAAACTGGAAAACTTTCACCCTAAAAATAGATTTCTTCACATTGTTGGATTCATGTAGCATTTCATATAATTACAGCCCTTGTTGGAAAATTTATGCTCTACAGATCTGGCTCGTAAATCCTACAATTTACAGTACTACTGTGGCTCTGTTATAAACCCTTACTGCTGAGTCTAATATTTATTATTGGGGAAAAAGGTGGAAAACAAATCCACACTTTTTGAAAGTGTTCCATAATGCCACAGTGTTTTAGCAAATTCTGAATGTTATTTTCATCTGGGGATTTATCATGGGGATTTATCATGGTGCCTACACACATAAATAGCAGGCCCATATGCATGTATTTCTTTGAATAAGAAACAAAGTTGTGATTTTTTAAATCAGAGCACAGTTTTCTGGTGTGTGTAATCATTTGGGGAAGCAGTCTTTATGTTATATAATTTAAAAACAAAAGTGATTTTTGCTGAGGGAATATTTTCAGTCCTTTTTGAATATTTGTCTCGTATTATCTTGAGGTGATCTTCAGGAGACTGACAGTGCAGTTACACTTTATGGTATCTCTGGGTATAATTTCATGCTGAGTTCTCCCCATAAGGCAAAGCCAGCATAAAAGATGTTTGCATTTCCCGTTGCCTGTTCCCTATACTCTTTGGTGGAGATACACCCTAATACAGATCAGTGAAGTGATCTTCTTTGGAAAGCAAACACCTTTCACTAGTTTTGTATAATCTTTAGTTGAATTCCGTTTTTCCTACTGTGAGAAGATTAGGCCCTTTTTCCCCACTTACCATCCCAGGGATTCGCAGTTTTCTCCCAGTCTCACTGTGAGATCCCACAAACAACTGTATCCATAGTAGAGAGAAGTTCTGCAAGGTGCACACAGTTTCCTTCCAGCAAGACTGGAAGTAGCAGGCACACAGAATGATAGAATCATAGAATGGTTTGGATTGGAAGGGACCTTTAAAGTTCACCTACTCCAACTCTCCTTCAATGAGCAGGGACATGTTCAAACATATCAGGTTGCCCAGAGCCCCATCCAACCTGACCTTGAACATCCTTGAAGCAGCCTTATGGCTTGCAAAGTGAAGCCTTAAGGCAGGCTCAAGACCTGCCTCAAGAGCACTAGCAAAGAGCACTGTCCACAGCAAGGCAGCTTGCCTGGTGCCACTTTTACTTTCCAAAGTATTATTTAATTTTTTTTTTTTTTTTTAGAATGCAGGTGCTGACAGTCTGGGCAAGCCTCCAACACTGGCAGTTACATTCTATCATCTTATATTCTCCTTACAATTGATCTTAATAGCTGTGATGCAACAACGGTCCATAGACATTCCTGTAAGTAGACAGCAGCACTACTATATACTGCTATATTAAGGACTTAAATGCTAGAATTAAAATACTAGAGTGCACATATGCCAAAAAAAAACCCCAAACAACCCAACAAAAAGCCCCACATTTATATAGGGAAGAACTGAAAAGAAATGAAATAGGGAGGAAATATGACAGAGCTAGTATGGCAAACATTACAGCCTTTCATTATTGTTTTTAAGAAGGACAGAGCAGACAATCTAGGATGGGCTCTGAGTGCCCAGACTGACTGCCTCCCTGTGAGTACACAGCAGATGGCCAAGACCCTCGCAGGGAGCACTGCTTGCAGGAGTCCTGAGGAGTTATCGGTGGTGATGGCTGTCAGCTGCCATGGTTTAACAGCTATCACATCCAAAGCCCAAGGTCATCTTCACCTTTTCCCCCTAGCTAATGAAAGCATTTAGGGTCCTGGAGAAAGGCATGTGTTGAAAACAGCTCCATTTACCTCCAGGACTGTGTGAGCAAAAGCTGTGAAAGCAGGAGCCTTCCCGCCGTGGATTGTGTGTGTTCCATGTGGCATCCTGGCACTCATGCGCCGGTGCCACAGGAAAACGGTGCTTTCCGAACAAAACCTGGGTGACAAAAGTTCTTGTTTGAGTATAAATTCCTGATTGCCTCCAAACAAACGGAAAGCTTGTAGTTAAATATATAGTAAATGTGGGTTATTTCCAAACATCCACAGCTCTCTGTTTGATCTGAATGAAACACGTCTGCCAGAGACAGCTGCTTCTGCTCTGCTTGCTGCCAATGATATTTACAATTCCTCTCCCTTTCTGCATTTCTCTCATTTTTTTCTTCCTTTTTTTCCCTTTTCTTCCCCCACCTTCCCCCCCCCTTTTTCGTTCCCCTAGGTGTTCATTTAAGAGATTATAACACTCAGTCCTCCTAGATTAAACTCATACCAGTCCCCTTGAGCTAAATAAGCATCCTTGGCTACATAGTCCAAAGGACATGTGTGGGAGACCAACCCCTATATTGAAGAAATGTCTTATTTAACCCAGCAATGGAAAAAAAACTACGGTACCCATGGATCATTGCGAGGTCCTCCAGGAGCCAGAAACCGGAAGTCAGAAGTTGTGGGGACATGGCAATATATAAAAACTCAGAGGAAGGAAAAGACTTTCTCTTTCTTTCCCGCGCTGCGCCAAGAAGAGCATCGCCGCCGCCGCTGCTGCTGCTGGCGAGACCGCTCCAGCCAGGTCCACGCGTACCACCGCCGCCGCTGCACGCTGCTGGAGCCAAGCTAAGCCCCATCGCTGCTGCCATCGGAACAGCCGAGACCGCCGGCCGGGGCGTCGCTGCCCCGGCCCCACAGGAACTGTCACCGAACGCCGAAAGGGTAGACAACGACATACACATACACACCCACACCACACCACACAATCACACAAGTTATATTTTTTATATAACTGAGTTCTTGTTTTTGCCCTATCCTCAACCGTTGCTCCCGATTTTCTGCTCAGGGAAGGGGAGTGAGTGGGTGGGCGTGGCGTAGTGGCGTCCCTCAGTATCGTAGTTTTTTCCACAGAGTAGGTAGTTTTATGCAAACGTATATTTGCTAATAAACCTGTTGAATACTCGCTGGCTTCAGTGATTGCCTACAAGCCTGGTGGGAAGACATCTCGCTTTGCTCTCGTCCCCCCACGGACGCCCGTGTCCGACCACGACAACCTGTTCCAATTTTATGGTCTTTAAGGAATTGACCCGTTCACCTGGGCCTAGGCTCAACACATGCATTTAACAGGCTAGGGAGTACAGGGTCTATGCTTAGGTGGTGAAACTTCTAAGTTTGTTTCACTTCCAGAAATAACTGTTGTTTACATCTGCGGGAGACGGACCCCCCACATATTAATGCGATGTCTTGTTAAGCCAGCAAAGAAAGAATTGAGTGGTGGAGAAGAAAAAACTCTGCAGCTGAAAACATTCGCGCATGCTCGTGAGGTCCACTGAACTACAGCTCCCATGAGGCCACCGAGACCAGAACCCGGAAGCAGGGAGCTGCAGCCCAAAGGGACAGCCGAGTCGCCACAGCCAGGTTGCCGGAGCGCAGGGCTGCCCCAGCCACAGCCGCCACAGCCGCAGCCACCAGCCGCTAGCCACTGCCTTTGATACTGGGAGAAAGAGCATGCCGGTCAGGGCGCCCTCACCCCCCCCACGGGGCAGCTACTGCCACCAAGAAGGGTAAAGAAATGTGCCACACACACATACCACACCACACCACCCACACATACAGGTTATATTTTTTATATAATTGGGCTCTTATCCTGCCCCTGTTTTCCTCCGTTGTTGCTGCTTCTCTCCAGGACTGCCAGGACTGGAAGGAGGGGAAGGGGGGGAGTGAGTGGGTGGGCATGGTTTTTGTTTGGATGTATTTAGTAATAAACTTATTAAATATTTGCTGATCTTGGCAACTGCCTACGAGCGTGGTGAGAAAGTGTTTCGTTTTGCCCTCAGTCCCCCTCAAGGAGGCGGGTCATGGACATCTGTTGCCGTACCAGCCCGCGACAACATCTTACCAGCTTGACACCTTCTGAGCTTTGTTTTTTCTGGTGGGTCGAAGACCTAGCTTCATTGTTAGGAGAAGTCTGGAAAGAAAAGGGAGAAGAAGAAGATCCCTAGTTAATCAGTTACAGTAAGGACTTGATCTGCTCAGCCCACTATATATTTTAGGAGACCAGTGAATATATAAGTTAAGAAGATTCCAGACACAAAAATCAAACTGTTTTGTAAGCATTAAAATGCACAGGCTTGTTGTCTCTTTGAGCTGAAAAACAAGTTTGATCTATGAGAGAACATTAATTGTGAGTTTGGCTCAGCCTGAAGGCACACTGGCAGGGTATGGTCTCGAATTTGCCCCCTTGAATCCATTGATACTGGGAACTTCACTAAGCCAGACTTTAGACTGTCTTCTCACAATGGCTGGCAATTGATCTACTGCAGCACAAGTTCCTGCTCGTCAGCTCAGCCACAGCTACTGACCGTGATGACAACAGCAAAGTGAGTGCAATTGCATCATGACAGCTGACAGACTTTGCTTGGTCTTTGGAGTGTATGTCTAGAAGGTAAACTGCAATAATTCAATTCCTTGACATATATCTGCTGAGATCAGCAGTGTGAGACTATGTTTTTTCAAAAGACACTGAAGGAGCTAGGTTTTCAGTTCTCAGTTGGATTTAGATGGACTGATTTTTAAGGACCTTTGGAAAATCTCAGGAAATGACAACAGGAAGGATTCTAAATGGTTGTTTTAAATCCATGAAGTTTCCAGTTTTGACTAGACACATAGAGGTTTTTTGTGTGTGAGGTTGGTATTATCTTAAAGAGACAAATTCCTTTCTAAATATGTAATTTAATACAAAATCATTCCTATTTAAGCCTCATCTAGATTCTGCTCCTGAAGTCTGCATACGTATTTGGCTTTAAGTTATGACAGTAAAGTAGGTTAAAAATGTAAAGCTGTTAATCAGCAACATCATTCATCTGATTCAGTATTTATTAGCTCATTTATAATGGCTATGCTGATATTTGTTTTTATTTTGACAGGATATAATGCCTTGAATTTAATCAAGTTAGCCATATTGGAATTACTACTAATAAGTGCTTTTCACTTCAACAGTGTAGAACACTGTTGGGTTTTCAAAAGGATTTATGAAATGTAAGACCAAGGATGTCAAGTCATGGCTTTTGTGGAAGATGATCTGTACCTATGACCATCCTGGCTGCCTTTCTGTGAATCCTTTGGGAAGGTAGGGTTTAACTGAGCCTCACTGTTCGGTATGCCGTATATACTGTATTTCCCAGGAACCACATTCAAATTCCATGTTGGAATGAGATCTGGGTGAATATCAGCTCCTCCTCCTCCATGTAATACTGTTGTTGTGTGTGGGCTACCAGGGAAGAATAACTCATCCTGGTCAACTCCACAGTATGGAGTCAGGAACCACTGAATCACAGAGTGTATCTGCTTCACAGATCAGACAGGCCATTTTAGAAATACCCTGACCCTCTTGGCTGACAGTCCTGCTCCTGATGGTCCCCTTTTTAAGCTGCTGACCACCTCCAATGAGCTTTTTATGGTCCTGGAGAGACTGAAAAGATTCAGTGACTTTTAGAGTCTTACATACGGTCTATCCCTTGTGGAACTCAACACTGGATGCACCTGCCCCTCCTTCATGGCTGTGCCGCAGGTAATGCACCTGCACTGCTGTTTCTCAGAGATTCCCTAAAATGAATGTATGCGTTTTTTATAGATACCTTAATGTGAAATGTCACATTCCTGGCAGAAAAAGCATATAGTCTTTTAAAGTGCTTGCAAAAAAAGCATATAGTCTTTTAAAGTGCTTGCAAAAAAATATATGAATGATAAATTAGAGGGAGTGTTTTTTATTCTTCTTCAGGTTCCCCCCCATCTGTGACTAAATGCTGGAGTATTTGCAAAATTTAGAGAAGGATCAGAAACATGGCAGTGTATCAGAGGTTCATTTGTAGAAGGTAAAGTAGCATATGTTATGAGTCAGTTAATCTCTTTAGGGCTTTATCCAGCACAAATTAGGTTCTGTGGTCACCGAGTCACAGCAGGCTGTGGGCCACAGTAACCTTGGAGCTTTATTCTGATTCAGCTGCCAAGAAACGAACTGCTCTGTGGGCGCAAAAATTGGCTTATGCTTTGTGAGCTCCAGCCAGGCATGTGCAGCTCCAATGGCTGCTCCTCTCCCCGCATATAGCTACATGATTTCATTCTCACCTACTCCCCAACAACCCTGATGCTGAGACACAGCCCTTAGAAAATAAAGAAGGTGTTAATTCAGCCTCAGAAGTCAGCAAAGGCTGTGAAATAGTTTTAAAAGATGTGGCAGCCTTCACTGTTTGGCTATTAAAGCTAGCCAGGACAAATGCACGCTGCAGGGATTAGCTCTGTGCTTGCTACTGGAAGCAGATTGTCTTTATTTTGTGTTTGATATTTTTGTGTTTAGTTTCGTTTGTTTGTTTGTTTTTTCCTCATATTTTCCCCCAGTCTGTAACTGCAGGTGCAGCAATGCCAAAAATAAAATGCCTTAGGTTTCCTAAGTTGACAAAAGGACCTGGGAGGTGCAGCTCTAATTACAACTAATGTCTCAAAAAGGCTTGAAAATCTCATTCTTTAAATCATGTAACAGAGGCTGTCACAGAGGCACCCACAAAGCAGACAGCAGCAGCTATCAGAATGGGGTTTTATCAACCCAGCACTCCTCATGACAACACACAAGTTCGGATGTCCATTGGGAATAAATCTACTGTACAACTAATTGCTAAACTGAGGAAAGACAAACCAAACTGGGCATGCACTCACTATAAAAGGGAAACCTCCCACACGAGTGCCCAAACATCACTCACCAAAGGGGGGGTGAGGGTTACTCACTCCACAGAGACTCACTCAATCTGTGGAAGTATCCTTGGACAGCCTGTACAAGGGGAGGGTCCAACTGCCAGGCCTGCTGCTCTGCGAAGAACCTTCTCCCCTGGTTCTTAGGTGGGGCTCCACTGATACCCCAGTCAAGGGTGCTCTGTGGTCATCCTAACTGGCTGATGGGGCAAGTCCAGGGAAAACCAGCCGAGGGTCTAGACCCTGAGGCACCAGTGAATCACCCTGAGGTGCAGTTTGTTGCAGACTGCTCTGGCACACCCTGTTTTGTCTGTCGGTGGGGGGGGGGCTGTACCTGCCACAGAGGCACAGACCAAATCATAGGGAAGCCACAAGTGCTCACATACGGGTGTCAGGATGTCTGGTCCTATAGGCAGCTTCGTTCTTCCCTACTGATTCTTTGACCTTGGTAAAGAACACATAATCTCTGCACTATATGTTGCACATTATAAATGAGGTTATAAATATTTGCCTATGTCACAGCAGTAGTGTTGAGTTAAAATTTACTCTTTGCACAAACTACTAAAAAAATCAGTTTGTTGCTACCATATTTATTTTTGCCATGTTATTTATTGATGCCATTCACATGAATTAATGGCTGTTAAAAACATTCCTTAGCCATTTTCGCTTCTAATCTTAGTGATTCTTTTAAGTCAGCTTTCATGGAGAAGGGGTTAATTCTGATTTGTTTAAGTATAGAATGCAAAGGATGTGCACAGCTGTGACATCCTGAACATACAAGACATTACCTGTATATCAATGACAAGAAGGTGGTGTCACCAGTCTTCACCAGTAAGCACAGCTTGGCCAGGAAGTATTTCCAGAGGCCAGGCACGGGACTAAATCCCTCCCTCTTGCAAACACATCTAGAACTCCTCATTTCTGGGCATGTGGTGCAAGAGCCAAAGAAACAGTCAGGCGGCTGACATGGTATTTCAGCTGAGCAACCCCTCAGCCCTGTTCACCCACCTTTAGTCAAGAGCTTAAAGCTGTGATGCTGCATGTCTTGGATGCCTCCTGCATCCTAGTTCAGGCTCAAGCACATCTCTTGCTTAGGGCCCTTTGGGAATCAAAAACTTGGCGTCTTTTTGTGTAAAGTAAGATGGTGGTTGTGCTCAGAACACACTCGCACATGCTGGCCACCCTGACTTCAGCATGAAGCATGGTAGCCACCATCACTTTAGTTCAAAAATAACCAGAAGAGGAAGTGCCATTTCAACCTACTTAGCTCTTGGCACCTTAAAGACCTACCAAATTTAGCTACAAAATTAACAGTATCATTTAGAGCTGAGAAAGCCTGTGATTGTACTTATCAGAAAGAAAAAGGTGCAAGGAGGCTACTTGCACCCCACTTCCCTCCTTTACTGTCTGGCTCCAGGCATTTCTGTTCACTCAGGATGGTATCAGAGCTTTCAAGAGTCCATTTTTCACAAATAGCACTGACTGCAAAGTTTACAGTGCAGGACAAATGTAAATACAGAAGGAGGACCTTTCTTAACCATCCTTATTATCCAAAGTATGCAGTAGATATGCAGCAGCCTAAAAGGATGTGTTTGAGGATACAGAACGCAACTAGCATGACCCAAACAAGAAATCTAGTAGCTTATATATTTCTAACTTCAATTTGGCAAAGCACATGCTTTATTTGTCAATAGTTTTTCAATTATTCTACTCTGTACCCAATGATGATTGCAAAACTCAGACTTAAATGTATGCACGTTTAAGGGTTTTGTTATATCAGAGCCTGTGGGACGACTGGCCCTAATGCATCTGCTTTGCTTGCTTAATAGAATTATTTGGTCTGGTCCTGATAACCCTTCATTATATTCTTCATTTACAGAAGCTGTAACCTACACAGAAAGGGTTGTCTCAAAAGTAATAAAGTACCTTTATCAAGTCAAACCAGATTGAGACAATCTCAAACTAAATTTTATTTACTGTCATCTTTGCTAGGGTTTTCTGCTATCAGAAAAGAGTGTTGGTTTAGTTAAGGCACAAATACAGACAGCTTTCCAAAAGATTTGCCAAACATTTGGTACATTACAATTGTCACAAACCCATGCTTTTCTTATTATTTTTATGCCTGGGTCCTGTACAGGAAACAACTAACTATCTGTTTCAGCAAAGATGTCTGGATGTCTCCTGACAAAGATGTCAGGAAATCTGCTTGTCGGAGTCTTTGACACAGAAAGTCCTTGGAAGGCAAGGTAAGGCAAATCCTTGAAGGACTGGACCTTCCAGATGGAGCTGATCTCCTTTTTATATCCATTATATGCAGTACCTCTACTTCTGCTTTAAAGAGGAAGCCTTTGCACTGCATCTGGTGAACTGCAGGTCCATCATATGTATTCGTTCAGCATTAGATGTTGCATAGTCCCTGCAATTAGTACAGTCACAAGAGCAGCAGTGACATAAACATTACACAATCACCTGCATGAAACATAAAAGAACCTATTAATTTACGAATGTTGCTTTTAAAACTATATTGAGCACTGTCCAGGGGAAAAATAATTTACCAAGCCCCATTCACTTTGCAGTTAAATCAAATTTAGGATAGGATAAAATGCTTCTTATCAATTACATTTTACTTTAATTTTTACAGACTTGATAAAGAAAACAGATATTAAAGCCAAAAATAGAATTCTAAGTGTGCACGAAGAACAGTACAGAACAGCAAGACTCAAGAGTGCAAGCAGCAGGTTTGGACGAGGTTGCTAGAAAGAGATTTTTAGTGCAGAATAACACTGTAACTGTGTCTGGTGTTCACAGCAACACCACTGGTCATATTATGTGATTTCTTGATACAGCTGTTTCTTTCATCACCAGAGTAATAAGGAAGGTGGAATTACCTTTGATTAAATGGAACTGGAATTTGAGAGTGAGAAGACAAAAGATAAAAACCTTACCTTTTTTTTTGTTATTATTTCATTTGCTCACCTAACATTAAACACCCAAGTGCATACTTAGAAAATACAGCAAAAATATCCCCATCAAAATATATTCTTTTTCAGTAGGAAACTAGGGGTTTGATTTAATGACCAATTTTGTGGAATGCATTTGCTTTCTCTAACAAGAAAATCTTGATTTTTCTTTGGGTGTGAAAAAATCAAAACTCCCAAATCATCCATGTATTCAGGTTCTTAGTATTCAGCTACACTTATTATGATGATGCCTAAAGCTTCCCACAAATATTTCATCTCTTTTTATATGAAAGGTAAAAAACATTTTCCTCTAACTCTGTTATTTATATATCCAGGGTGAATTTACTGTCTACCACGAGCAGAAGGAGCCCAGCCCCTTCCTGTAGTACAGCCTGATGCCAAATATGGCATCATGGTGGCATGACAGAGGAGGAGAGGGGTGTCCAACAGGCTCCTACCAGCAGGCACATCGATGCTGGCCTAAGCGCTAAGCTCAGCACTGAAGCAAACTTCTTTCCTGGCACTGATTTCCCAGCAGGAAAATTGCTTTGTCTCAACAATTTACCTGGTGCGGTTTTAAGTTCTCAGACTTGGATCAGTTGCCACATGTAAACAAAGTGGGGAAGGAAGTCACTCACTAAGCAAAATAAGTGCCCATGAGGTAAATGTCCCCCGAGCACAGCTTTTACATGGGAGATCCCACAGGCTGCAGTGGTGGTCAGAGGTTTGGCTATGCAGCTCTTGTCTCCAAAGAAGTCCTTTCTTTCTGCTTGCAGGCTCATGCTGGGATCCCTCCTTTCCCCTCCCTCCACTCCACACAGTGCAAGGAGTAAGGTGTCACATGGACGCTCAGGGCAGAGTCTTTGTTAAAAGAAGTAATCTGGGCAGATCTTGACACAGGGCAACGTTTGCATAGGAAATAAAACCTCCCAATGTGACAGCAGGTTTCTGACCGGTGGAGACAGTAGTCTCCTTTGGAAGGGTACCTGGTATCTGCAGCAGCATCTTCAGTTGGACTGAGACACCCCAAATCTCTGTTCTGATCAGTTCGTACACCCTCGCTGGCCACAGTCCTATGTGGCCAGCCCAGCACTTCCATAATCCGTCTTGACTACATACTAAAGACTGTACTCTGTGACAATTTCTGCAGGAACAGTTTTCATTGAGTGTTTATAGGTCTTATCTATGTAAAATTTCATCGCTTCTAAAGCAGGAGCATCTAGGGGAGTCTTTAGGACATTTCACTCCTGATGTTAGTCAACACCTTTAAGTATACAAAGTGGACTACACACAGCAAGACCTGAGCTGGGGAGTGTCTAGAATTGTCCTGGAGAGTTCCTGTGACAGTCAAATTCCTGATTTCAAAGTTTAAATCACCAAGTTTGAAGCTGTTGCCTCAAACTGTCTATTATATCAAATCAGTGTCTATTGACTCATCCCTGCAGGTGACAAGCCAGGAGGAGCTGCTGGACCACCCAAGGAATTAATGTTTAAGTGGTACACAAAGTGGTACACAAAGGGGTTTGCACAGCCCTGACACCCAGCTAAGCACAATTATAACTATAAAGTAAACTTCATTTTCATACATAAAACTCGCGTCCCACAGTTCATGCCACAACACTGCTCTGGATGGTACTGGGCTGGATGCCTGGAGAAAGTTTCTGTATCGTAAGGCAGACTC
Source organism: Eurystomus gularis (assembly GCA_013400335.1). Taxonomy (NCBI): domain Eukaryota; kingdom Metazoa; phylum Chordata; class Aves; order Coraciiformes; family Coraciidae; genus Eurystomus; species Eurystomus gularis. The sequence goes on along the minus strand of VZZY01019566.1, from coordinate 60,030 downwards.
CTGTTTCTCCATGTGTCTGCTTTACTACCACTTGGCTACTCAAAAGTGTTGTCATGCAGCAGTGAACATAGCATGCTGCTCTGGGCCTCCTTTCCTTTTGAATAATAATCCAAAAGCCAGGAAGGAGTATTCTGTTTTTCACTGATCAGCATGTAACTTTGTTTAAAGTGGGTCAGACCATCATGCAAATATGTGAGGATCAGCCCGTCGCTGTGGAAAGAAAAGCCTGGGGAACAGAAATAGACTTAGGGATGGCTTCATATTCCTTGAGGCTTTCATTGGGACAGAGAAAAAGAAAAAGAAGCAGCGTTTGTAGTTTTGGGTCCTGGTTTGCATAGTTTCAAGCACCCTGATCTCCATTCAATATCGCTGATGTTCTAGAAATTAGGCCAGGAATCATGCTGTTCCTGCTCTGATGGGAGTGACAGGTGCCTACTCGGATGACAGCAGAAATGCTCTCTCCATGCTGGCAGGGCACAGCCCTGGGCTTTTCATCCTGAATACATTCTTAACCGAAGCAACAGATTTGGGTTTGGTTCCATCTTTTATGAACACTTTTTCAATAAATTAATCAGAAGCTTCAGGGGATTTAAGGCTTTTAAAAACAGATCAGTTATTTTGCAATTCCCTTCTGAGAGCTTCAAAACTGGATTTCTTCCCATTCAATCTTTCATATTTCCATTTTGCAAAATTGAAGATTCTTGAGCCAATGCAAAAACAGAGTCTGCACTCTCCTTAATCAGAATTTGCTCATAGCCACTGCCCATGGGGTCCGATGACTACTCCATGCAACCTCCTTCAGTCAAAGGCTTGTGTCAAGGAGTCACAGCCACCATAATCATATAGGTCTGAACCATGGTTCCTCCTGCTCGTTAAAAAGCTCCAAACACCATCTTATCTCAAATTGTCCCTCTATGCTTGGACAAGGTGAATGATCAGCAAAGCTCATGCAGTGCCTTCTGAGATACTCTCTGCACCTCGGAGTTGCATACCTTTCTAAAGTCATATTTGGGCCAGTTTGGCTGCTCCCAACGGCTACAATGAATTGCACCCATTGCTTTGAAGCTTCTTGCTATTGTTTGGGAAGCCCGTTCAGAATTAGTAACCTTCTTATATTCAGAAAGAAAGAGCACTGAGGTCAGCAATAAGTTCATGCTATGGAGCACATCAACAGACTAAACGAGGGATACAGAGGGTTCAGGCAGAGTCCGGAACTGCAGCTAGGAGTATCCCCTCTGCTGTACTAAAACAGGTGGCACAGGTATATGGAGTTTGTTTCAGGCACTTCCCTTGTCAGCCAGTATGGTAATACTCTTCTGTGAGGAGAGACCCAAAGGAGTCCCCGCAAAACAGCCTGCACACTATATACTGCATCATTTGAAAGGATTCTTCATAAAACAGGTGCACAAAAGGCAGGTTATTTTGTGGTCTTTTGGGTCTTTTGCTGTTCACACAGCAAAAAATCAAGGCAAAGGAGACACAAGGGCACAGTCATAGCTCATGTAACTTTTTACAACAAATGCACAAATGTACCATTCCTAACTACATATTTTCAATCTTTCTTGTCTGATTTCTGGTTATTTCCACAATATATAGTGCCATGTACACCATTAGAGGTCTCACAAGCACTTTGAATTTCTACTGCTGAGATACCTGACACGGACACAAAAGAAACATCAATATTTCTTCAGTGTGGTCTTGATTCAGACAGGTGCCGAGGCAGAGTCCTCACAGTAAGACATAGATTTTAAGAGCTTGAGAATCCCTGTTAATATTAATGAAAGTATAAAAGACCTTGTAGCCATGTAGAAAACAATTGTTGTGCTGGAAGAGTGTTTAGACTGAAGACAATAGTGTAAAGGAGAATTGAAAACTGAGCCTACTGGTTCTGAGCAATGTCTAGTCTCCTGGTGCTCAGACTGCCTTGGAAACTTTGACTGTTTCAAGTTTGCTTTTTCTTTTGATTTTAAAAAAAAAGGGCTTTTTTTTTTTCTTTTTCTAACTAGTACAAGACCTCAGTAGTCTTTAGTAAGAAATCTCTCAAGACTCGAAGTCAATAAAAGCTGAAAAGGGTAATCATGGCAAAGGTTTTTCTTTAGGAATCCCTTGGCCAGAGACGAACTTTGCATTTGTCAAGAATATATACTAGTAAAAGCCTGTGTATGCAGTACGGAAAGAGAAAGGGACAGTTCAACGGATGTGGGTCTGACAGCAGATCTGTGGTTTTTCAGTCTGCCAGCCGATGGAAAATTTATAAGGGATCTGTAGAGGGTAACTAATAATTAGGTAAATAATTAGGTAACTAATAAAAAGTTTTTGTCAGTAGGCTAGAATAGTATATACAGAAGGCACCACTTCCACAGAAAAAAAATCCTAGGAGTTCAGAACTGAAAGAAGTTGAAGTGTACAGAAGTGGAGAGACACATGAAAAAGAGAGACAGAATGCATGGCAATGTAAGTTATAAAACTGTTAATATGCAGAAGTCTTAAAGATAAACTAGTGTCCATACACACTTCCTGAAAGATGGCTTCCAATTTGAGAGCTCACATGCTTAAAAAAAAAAATAAATGGGGTAACAACTCATAGGTTCATCCCAAACCTGTATTTTACTGGCATTTCATGTCAATGCGTAATATAAAAATAAGCTACAATACAGACAGTCAGAGGACCTATATCTGCAAATAAGGGATTACACTCAGAAGTGAACAAAATTTGGAATTCATTTTGAAGGAAAACCAGGCATGACAGCATTTTTTTGTGCTGCATGCTGACAAAAAAAATCAAATTAACAACATTTTCATATAAAAATCATTTGACATTGTCATCTGGCATAAGATATTTTGACTGAAGTTCAGTTGAACAGCTTCACTGTTGATTACTGATATGATCTCACATACTTTCTTTGGAATTAGTTTAATACCCCTGTAGGACCTTTTTATTATAACACTTCACTGCACAGGCATTATATCTCAGGAGAGTGATGCCCATGTTCCCTTTCAAAAGTTGGATTGTTTTATCATCCTTTATGATGCACTGGAGTCAGATGATTTCTACCTTGAAACACAGAGCACATTCAGAAAGAAATCCATTTTGTCTTGAGAAAGAAGGAAACCATCCTTTGGAGACCTCGAGATCATCAGGGGTGATAGCATCTCAAACTGCCGTCTCATGGACCAATGCACAAAGTGGGAACACAGTATAACAATTTGCTAAACAGAGCAAGCTAAATCTTCTGAGGTAGCTCAACAGAATAAAATACTTTTACCTGGACTGAACCAACACAATCTAAAATAATCCTGCTAGACCCTAGTCAGGGAAAGAGAGTCTGTTTTCTAAAACAGAATTAAAAAAAAAAAAAAAAAAAAAAACAAAACAAAGCCCAAAATCCCCCCAAAAACAAACCAGCACATTTTGACATTGCAGAAACAACATTATTTTTTCTAAAAATAATTGCAATCATTTTTACCTGCAAATGCTAACAGAAACAAAAAAACATCAGTCTTGATTCAAAGCTTTTGTTTTCTTTTGGCACCAATTTTTATGCATGCAATAACTTTGTGTGAGTGGTAGTGAATTTATACTATGTTACTAAAAGGTATCTGCCATTTACCATTAGTTAAACACTGTTCTTTCACCTACAGGGGAGGAAATTACATTCCTTTATGGAAGAAGGTACCTAGTGGCAGCAGTAGCTGATGGGTCAAGACAAGCGATAGTGAACCTCAGTACAACTGATGTGTGTAGGCTGAGAACCCAACCCACAGGCATGAGGACAATGTTTACAAGGACACACGTCTTGGTGACTGAGGAGGTAGACAAAAGCCAATGGTGAACAAATGAAACACTTTTGTGCAGGTGGCTCTGAAAGAGGGCACTTGAGGTACTGGATTTTTAAACTGTGTTCAAAAGCTGCCTCTTGTGGTTTCTTCCAGGTAAAAGGAAGCATAACCTTGTGGATATTCATTGCAAATAAGCAGGACAGCACCAAAAAAATCTGACTGGTCCCTGTCATCAACTTCTGCTCTTAATGGAAACAACCTGGCCAGGCCCCAAATGCTAACTGCTTGGGTCAGGGGGACAACAGTACAAATGTTCACAATAAAGGACTTCTGGGCTCAGAACACATTTGTTTAATCAAAAAGATTTGTGTAGTGATCAAAGAAATTACTCTAGCAAAAGCCATATAGTTTGTAGAGATTAAGCAAGTGATCCAGGCCTAGCAGGAGAACCATGTTTAAAGCTCATTGCTGTAAATCCCACTGCTTTCAGCAGAAATTAGAGGTGCACTTAACAGTCAAGATCTACTACCCTTAACAGGACAATCTTGCACAAGCACTTTCTGACCAAGGCAGAAAATGCATTTGCACAAAAAAGCCAGGAAAGAGTTATGGACAATTAACCACATTTGTAAAATCAAGATAACAGACAACAAGCTAAAACATTAAGAAATGACTTTTTTTTTTTTTTACAAATTATCAGCCTGCTTCTGATTTACGGACAGATAGGTATAGAAGATACAGTGATCACTGACAGATGGGAAGAGTGAATTCTTTATAGTGTGAATATTAATCACATCATTATTTTGCTTCTTTCTACTGCTTTCTGCTCATCTCTACTGCAGTGGTTAAATGCAATTTAAATACTAAAAAACATCAATCCAGATTGAAATCCATACTATGGTTAATTACAATGTGTTCTTTATACCGGTCATAGTTTTCACTCTAGGCATACCATACCTGTACACTTTAATGATGCTGCTGTTGACCTGGATGGCCAGAACAGTCCTACAGAATTAGAGGAGATGCTGTACCATAAGGAACATTTGGGTAAACAAGGCTCTGTCATGCCTGTTTGAAATCCAATTATTTTTCTACTGTGTGGGGAAAACTACATAGCTCCACTTATTAAGAGAGACTGCTACACAGCTGCATCAATGGAAAACTTCATACAAAGTTCTTCTATGCACACACACTTTCATGTTAGCTTATACAGGTTCTCTGAACAAACACAGCCCATTAAAAAAGCTCCCACTTCCAAGCAATACTGTTGTTGGATAATATTTGTAAAAGGACACGAGGGACTGGGAAACCAAATGCTGAAATGTCAATTTCTCTGACTTCAGGAAGATGCCAACTAAATTTTCAAAACAGCAAATTGTCAGAGCCACCCGAATGACACTGGCTATGAATGGGACTTGGGCTTCTTTGAAATCATACAATCATTTAGGTTGGAAAAAGTCTTTAAGATCATCAAGTCCAACTGTTAAACTAACACTCCCAAGTCCATCACTAAACCTCGTCCCTCAGCAACACATCTACATGACTTCTAAACACGTCCAGAGATGATGACTCAACCACTTCCCTGGGCAGCCTGTTCCATTGCTTGACAACCTTTTCAGTGAAGAAATTTTTCCTACTGTCCAGTCTAAATCTCCGCTGGTGCAACTTGAGGCCATTTCCTCTTGTCCTATTGCTTGTTACTTGGGAAAAGAGACCAACACTCACCTCGCTACAACATCCTTTCATACAGTTGTGTGTGAACAGCAAGGTCTCGTCTCAGTCTCCTTTTCCCCAGGCTAAACAACCCCAGTTCCCTCAGCCGCTCCTAAGAAGACTTATGCTCTAGACCTTTCATCAGCTTCACTGTCCTTCTGTCCTTGTAGTGAGGTGCCCAAAACTGAGCCCAGTGTTCAACGTGTAGCCTCACCAGTACCGAGTACAATACACACTCACTAAACAGAGAGTCTTTTCACCACATCAGAGAGAATACAGGAGAAGTGAAGGAGGGAATCAAGACCCAAATCTAAACTTCTGGCACTGCAAATAATTTTTTACATTAATAGTGCTTAATACTGGTTAATAACGGAGAGTGTTAATAGAAGTGCTAAAAAGAATGGACTTGCCTTCCCATTTTCCATTCCTCTGAAGATCAGTCTTTGTTCTTCTCATTCTTTTCACTATTTTCCAAAGAAATGCCATATGGAGAGAGCTGAAAGAATCATCAAGTGGAATGATTAATGTCACAACTGGGCTTTTGGTCTGCATATGATGCATAGGGACAGCTTTATCATGAGGAATTATAATAGCATCCTGTATCTGGTGGTATCCAGGCTGTTGAATATGAACTGTACCCACCACAGAAATATTAATGACTTTAACTGATGTTCTGCATTTTGAATGTCTTTCAAAAGTATGCCCTCTCAGAACTGGAAGGGACTTGGTGTGATTTCCTAATTTACATGGCAAAGAGGCTTTGTTCATCTATGGTGTCAAAGGTAATTGTTGGGCTAATGAGATTTTATATCAGACATTTATCCAGCTAAATAAACAGACTAGATACAGCTTGTAAGAATGGCCTAGAGATTAATTTGAAATGTGTAAATGAAGGACTGGAATCTGAGGATAGCACTTCTTGCTGTAACATGAAGGCAAACTGCACAATCAGAAAAGCCAGAAGCTTTTCTATCACGTGATGTCAATCGTAGAGCTCAAGCCAGGCTGGATCCTGTAAGTATACCAAAATAGCTTTCAAGCAATTCAGACTAATGGAATAATTGGTAGTAACAGTTGATTGTCATCTTTGATGTGGATCAGCATGGATATCTGAAAGCCTTCACATGTGAAGATAACAAGGCCTCCTGGGCTGGAAACCCCAGCCAGTCCTCCTGCTCAGTGCAGGTAGGCAAGCAATGTATGAATGCAGAAGCATTTGCCCTTCCCTTCACCTGCCACACCCTGCTCTCCTCTTGCTCTACACCTTCCTCCACATGGTTCATCCTCATCCCTTCTGCTCGTCCTTGACGCGCCAGTTTCCATTCAGGCTTCTCACCCCAATTGCAGCCATCAGTCCTGTCCAGTCCTCAACTCCCTGCTCCTGCTCCAAGCTCCTTGCCCCAGTCAGTCCCAGGTCCTTCCAAACTTGGATCCATGTCCAAGACATCCCTATCTCATCTCCAGTGTACCTCCTCCTTGCCCTCCAGTTCCAATTTGTATCCTTCAGGTCATGTTTTCACTCATTCTCCATTGTTCCCTTGCCCAGACCAAGTATTTCTGCTCCTTCCATTTTCACTCTCCATATCACAGTCCAGGTCTGCTAGAAGCTGCTGCCCTGAGGGCTGCTAAGGCACAAGGGCATTAGGAGCAGTATAGGAAGGACACACTCATTGTTCTCATGTCTGGTACCCTGTGCACCCTGTTCCTAAACAGCCAGGGCTACACTTAACAGGCAAAGTCGTATTACAGGAAGTATCAGATATTCTTAGTAAAATAAAAATATGCAACAACAATAAATTGTGCACCCCATCTCCCATTACTGAAATATTTCCACCCTTGCTGGATGCTTTACCGACCTGCTGCTTAGGCAGAGAGGTTCACATAAATACCACCCGTTTGCAAAATTATCTGGAGATAAACTGCCATCTTCAGTTTACTCACTGGAGCTTGGGGACAGAGCTATTAATGCAAGAGGCAGACTTTTCAAGAAAAACAGCCAAAGCAGATTGGGAAAATCCACCAGAGATTTTCTAAAAGTACCAGAGGTTTCCCTGAAGGGGACCAGAAGTGGATTTAAAGGCTGAAGATGAAGAATGTACTATACTGAGCCATGAAAACACTGGGGAAAATGAAGGGATACTCACTGTATCCAAACCCTCAATAAATTTTAATCTACTGCTGACATAAGAGATATCAGGAAGGAAGTTGGGAAAAGCGTCAAGGGGAAAGTTTGAAAGTAAAGGTGCTTGCCCTTGGCATGACAGAAGGATTTTTCCTTTCTCAGAAGCTATTTTACCAGCTCCCTTGCAATGTTCCCTTTCTCCTTTCCAGAAAAAAAATTAAGTGGTTGATTTGCATAATCTCTTCTTAGAGGTTACAGTGGATCCCATATCTCCCTTCTGGTTCTTAAGGGATCATTATTTTATTTCTTCTTTATAGAGCTTTTTTCCTTAAAGGGACTTTTTCGCTAAGCCCAGCAATACCGTAAGCCCAGGAAAATCAGGGCCAAGACAACATGCTAAAGACACCACTGTATGCTATATTATGGAAATCTACATTTAGGGGATGCACAGAAACTTAGCTCTGCCTAGGGAGATGCTACAGAAAAAAATGCTGTGACAGTTTAATGTTGGTGGTCTCAGCTTAAACTAAGGATAGGATTAATACAACTATCATTCCTATGCCCATACACAGATCCTTGGCTAAAACCAGACATTTCAATAGGAGTGATGACTCAGAATAATTCTAGTTTCCACTTGAGGGGCTAACCATGGTCCAATTGCCCCTGCCAGTGGAAGACATAGCTTCCATTTGATAGTCATTCCAACACAACACAATGATTCTTTCTATTCCTCCATTCTTGGAAAAACTGTGCTTGTATGGAAGTATGTATTTCTTTAGGGAATGAACCAACATAATCCCTGTGAGACTACAAGTGAACCTTCCTGGTTTCTCATGCTATGCCAGAGGATATTTGCATAAATATGACATGCAATGTAACAGTCAGTTTAAGACAGAAACTGCATACTGTGTTTCTCAGTTCACCAAAGGCCATATCCTTTGGCAGGGATAAATCTCCTGATGCCTTTCCTCAAGAGCTCAGAATGCTGAACAATAGAAAATTAACAAGGTAACTTTCCCCAGATGACAAATGAAGTTACATTCCTTAAGCTAGTTTTTCCTTTTCAAACTCATACATTAAATGCGCAAGCACGCTAGGAAATAAACAGGACATGCAGCACGGCTGAGGTAGCAACACTGAGAGAGCATTCATACAGTAAACTTAATGTTGCATGAACTGATGTTTTCTGCATGTGTTTTGAAAACTGCTTGTATTCAGTCCTTTTGCTTTTGTTTGGTGGGATTGACAATCTGTGCTCAGAAGGGATCCAGAACCAAAGCAGGGGAAATGCTGAAAGTCCACAGTGAGAGAGAACAGAGCCTGTGGATGTCAGCAATGTACCCTGGGCTTTGATTGCCACCTAGGAATTTCCTAACCTGTAATTACAAGTCAGATCTTGACATTCTGCTTTACAGTATCCCTGATGGTCTCCCAGAAAGTCTGCATCCCCTCACAACTGGGGTTCAAAAAATCCCCACTAGGAAGAGTCAATCCCACCCTGAAGAAAGACAGAAGGAGCTACTGGCAGAAGCTGAGGCAGGTGAAGGGACCTGTAAAGGTGCAGCAGAGGAGCAGCCTGACTTTAAAGCTGAGTCTTGTATCTTGAAGTGTGGTGCTGTACCCAAGGCCACATTTCTTCACTATGCTTATACTACCAGATCCTGCTCAAAAGTTCACTGAAAACAAATAAAAAGACAACTATTGACTTAGTGGTCTTTGGACTTTGTTCTCTAGCTCCAGGAATGAGCACCCCGGTTTATTCAGAAATAGCTACAAAAGCTAGTGAAAATACCCTATTAATTTTATACTCATTAACTTCTCATAACATGCTTGATTAATTTGTGTCTATCTGGAGAATGCTGCCATTAATGAAGCTGACACTATTTCACTCAGATCAGAGTGCTATGGATCTACGGGGGAACTGGCTGGGGTCTGCATGGAGACTTGCACCTGCTTAGTATTTATCAACTGCATTAGCAAATGTGTTCCTGAAGACAGGAAAATAATGCTAGTCTGTTTTCCCCTTTTTCCCATTCCCTTCTTGCATTTCCTCCTCTCTGCAGTTTTGGGGAGGAAATGTAACACTTGCAGATTCTGTGGCTGTTCATGGCAGAGATGACAAAATCCCCTGCACCAGCAATTAAACCGGAGCCATGAAAACAAGCTCAGAGATTTCTCCTCCGTTCTTTCAGGCAAGAGAAAGTTCATGCCCACAGTTTTGCTGCAGAGAAGCTGAGCAAATTCATTAATACTCGAGAAGTAGGTAATCAATCCCTTCAGGTCAAAGATGAGAGGTAATGGTATCAAGGCTTAAAGAGTAACCCTTCAGCAGTTCATCGGCTATTGGCTTCGGGTTATGGCAATTCGTCTGTGAAGCTGAAGGTTGAGTTTTGTGTGTTCTCTCCACACTTCACATAATCCTTGACTGTAGCTGGGGCTTTGGGGGGCTTTTGGTTGTTTTTTTTTTTTCTTAAAGGGAAAATCTTCATAAAATGCAAAGAAGCAGAACTATATTCTTTCTGGAAGTAAATGGACGTCCCACTACAAAAACACCTAACCTCTGACATGCATGCAATACATAAAATGTATACATAAAATGACAGCACGTGTTCAGAGCAGAAATGCTGCGAAAGGTAAAGAACAATGCAAAGCACTTTATGGCATTTTCTGTACCTGAAGGCCCATGGCTGTCTTATTCCCAGGAAGCACTACATGTTTACACTTGGAAACCTGCAGAATGGGTAAATTGTGAATGAAAATTCCTTTTATTTTAGCTTGCTGTTTTACCTGCTCTGTTGCTGCTGTAAGCATCCTGTGACAGTGCATTTTTACCCCTCATCGACAGGACCCTTATCTCCAGTTATCTGCTTTTTGTCCCTACTTGTGTAGGGAGGTTGGACTAGATGACCTCTGGAGGTCCCTTCCATCCTGAAATATTCTATAACGACGCATCTGGGTGCCATGATAGCATCTGGATGCTGTGATCCCCACCTTGCTAAGCTGGATTCAGGGGAAATACATAACAATACCGTAGCCATGGGCTAGCTTGAGCAATACAATCAGGTGTAAGAGCAATAGGAAAACATGACTATAAGTCAATCATCTTACCCCCATAAATAGTAGGCAGCCCAGAGCCCTTTGAGCTGTCCTGCAGGGCACCTGGCTGCACTCTAGGATGTCCCCATGAGCAGGGATGCCTCTCAAGGATACTCCCCTGGGGTTAAGAGATTCCTTGCTGCAACAGATCCATGGTAAGTAACATATAGCGTGCTTAAACTTTGAATATTTACTAAGGGTATACTCAAGCTTAATTGTACATATAATCTTTCAAGATAAACTACTGTTTTAACTTGTCCTCCGTGTAGTAAATAATCAGGTGTACCTTGCCATCAAATTCTTTTTTCCTTAAAGTCACATTTACTGTTTCAAACTTTGTTGAAATGCTGTTTTGTATCAATAAATATATTGTTACTTCCCTCTTGTGAATGAAGTGCATAACTCCACTCCCGTGACACATCCCCAATACTGTCTCCAGCCTCAGCTCTATTCATCAGCTATGAGCACCCTGCAAAAAGAAATGCTTGCAACTTAAATAAGTTTATATACAAGGCATTATTTTTGGTAAAGAGAGGAGTCACATAAGAAACCTCAGGTTCCATGCTGTGCGCTGCTATTAGATGCAATTTATTTTCAGCACTGCCTGCATTCTCTTGTTAACTATGGCTGTAGATTAAAGCCTGTTTACTGACTTGCAATATTATGGTTGCTGGTGAAAGGAAGGACAGAATAAATTACAGGATGCCAAGAATTCAACAGAAACAAGTATGTAGCGTCAAAGCGCACAATTTCTTTGCAAATAGCCCAAGGCTTCTGGATGGTGCCAGACCAAATGAGAGACCCCCCCAACATCTTCAGGAAGCCAGAGCCCGGTGCAAATGCTGCAGGAGGGAAGCAGGTCATGTGAAGACCTGGGCTGCCAGGGAAGGACAGGAGGAGGGCGGTGGATGAACCAAACGGTGGTGGGTGAATAGCTCGTGGCAGATGCCCCATGTGGCAGCCTTTCTGTGCAGCAGCATGGAGGGGGTGTTGAGCACTGCTGCAGCCCCAGGCCTTTGTGGCCAGCTGTGGCAGGGCTGGGTGGCTCCCTGTGACACGCCTCTGCTTCTCCAGCAAGTGTCCTGCCTTGTGGCATCCATGCAGCTCTGTCTCAGAAACAGCTATCAGGCCAGAGAGAGCTATCCCCATTTAGTGGCTTTCCACAGGAAGTCTTATCCTTTGTGTGAGGCAGCAAGAGGAACACCCTGGATCGACATGACAATGAAGCTGAAATAAATATTACTTTCCAAAAATTGATCTTGTTGGCCCCAGCTCATTTCCAGCAGAGAGCACTGCATAGCCAGGGCAAAGGCATCCATTTTGGTTTATTTTTTGCTTTTTAACCAAATCAGCAGCAATGAAATTAGTTTTTGTAGGAAATATCTCCTAAAAAGCCTCATATGCCCATGGGCTTTGTCAATGTAATGGTGGTGTATGAGTAAATAAAGGGAGTAAAAAGTTTGAATCAATTCAACAATCAGATGCTCTAAGCAAAACTGAGGCCATCAAAACAAGAAAAAAACAGCTCCAAACTCCACAAGGGCTCCCACAATCACAGCAGAGTGCACAAGCGAAACATCCAGGGTTTAAATTTACCATAACATCTGCTAATCTGACACAGAGGTATTTTCTTTGCTGTTATTGCTGTATTACAGTGCTGTAGCACAGAGCAGAATCAGATAGGAAGATCAGAGATCTTTTCTATGACTTAAGATTTCTTTTGCTTTTTTTTTCCTAATCTTTTTGATATCTACTGAAGATTTCACAAGGTAGAACTCAGGCAATGCACTGAATCATAGATTAAAATATGCAATAGTATCAAGAACAGTGCTAATCTCAGTTTACTAGCTCACAAGGTAACTAAATCCCATATCATCTCTTCCAAAAACGATTCAGGCAGATTAAATCTGACAGGACAGCATGGGGTAATTTGTGTTGTAGTAGCATGCAGTGTACTAGTTTTCAGGTAATTTCTCATTTCCAGGGCATTTGAACATTTAGCTTTGAAACTCTGACACATAAAAGGGAAAACGCATTTGAGAAAAACTGTTTTCTCCCTTTCCTCCTCACCTTTTAGTTCACTTTTGAAGAAGTGATGTGAAGATGGATTGCCATCTATTGGTGTGACCAAGAAATACAGTGAGTGAAAATTTCCTGGTCAAATGCAACTCGAGTTACCTGATTTCCAAAAATCTAGAGGTAGTAAGTCCCCACATGTATCACTTGCTTAAGCAAGTGATTAAGGATTCTCCAGTCAGATTGTTTTTAAATGCAGTTAATAGGTACCAGAAATTGCCTTTGTACTTTGCTGATATTTATAGAGACCTTTCAACCTATGTCCTTGCTTTGCAAAACAAATTAGAAATAATTAAAAAACAATAACTAAACCAAAAAAACCCCAATAATTAAAAAACTTTTAGCAGAGGAAATCTAAGTATCTTGGGAAGACACAAGAGATTACCTTCTTTACAGAAAAACTTGGAGAAAGGAAGGAATGGAAGAAGAAAATTAATTTAGAGATTTCAAGACATAGAAACATTTCTGGATAAGCAGGAAGATAAGAGATCGTATCAGAGAGAAAAGCAGGGAAGGAAGCTCAAAGAGAACATGGGAGAAGAGGTGAGGAGACCAAACAACATGGATGTTCCATGCTTTTAGCCAGCTGACCCCTCCACCATACTTTCTGCCACGGACTATGTATTTCCCAGCTAATATTCCAATTTCATTGACTTTCAAAGCCAGGAGCAGACATGCTGCCCCATGGGTGATGCTGCCTTGGCTGCATGTTGCCACACACCAGCGGGATGTTACTCTCTCCATCCACCACTTGAGCAGTTTACATGCCATTTTTCAATTTCCTTCATGTTAGCACTGATTATGGCACTGTTTATTCTAACCCAGCTACTTTTGCTTAAAGGCAACAATTTCACAATAGCAGAACTACAGGAACAGTCACCAGCAAGAAGAATTATGGTGGTGGTAATCTCTTTTCCCATCACAGCTGGGTCCTGAGTAGGACATGTGCTCTGGCATTAATAGCAAAGCCTCTTTCCACCTGTGGCCCCATAGAAATGTTTCTTAGCAGCACAGATTGGAGTTTTAGTTCAGGTATCAGTAAGGCCACAGTTCTCTTTTTTTCTTGATCCATACATTCATTTTATAATAGCTTCAAGAGGTCTTACTTTGCTTCCTTTCCTCACTCATTAAAGCAATGTGCCTGTATTGGTGTAGTTATCAAGCTCTACACTGAAATTTTCAATCCTTCTTCTATCCATATGCCTCCATCTGCCTTTAGATCAGTTTTCTGTCCTCCTAACAGCCTTGACACCTTCCCATGATGTACAGCATTTTTCCACCCAGCACTGCTAATGTGTGGGAGCTGGAGGGCTGCAGTGCTCTTGGGAAATGGACTCTAGAACAAGGATTCACACTGCAACTCCTGTTATTCAAACTAAGGCCTGCAAAACCTGTTGGTTTTTTTTTTTTTCTGTGTGATCTTAGCAAGGCAAGCACGAAATGAGGAGGCCAGAGGAAGCTGTTTTCTCTTCTTGAGAGTCGCTGCCACCAGCACTGCGCTGATCACATAGAAGAAGGCTGGAGTGCTACAGCCCAGGATATTCCTGCTCCCTGTGCTCTGGGCTATCCCACGGGCTGGTATAAGTCAGGATAGCTCCTTTGCATCTATTAGAGTTGTCACCATTTAGACCTATTCAAGCAACAGCCTTTAAATTCCACCACCACCACCACTTCTGGGCATCAAACTACTCTCCAAAAGAAAGAAAATGAAAACAGCTCTTCCCTGTTTTAGGAAAGAGACTTTCCATGACTTCCATCTGTCAGTAGAAGGTTAAAAGTGACTGGTGTTAGTAGTGACTGGTGTTAGTACATACGTAGAGTTCCAGGGAGCTGGGCAATAAAGCATCTCAGAGCTATTTACCAAGTAGATGGGTTGATGTTAATGCCTGTTAGATCAGCATGGAAGCAGCCTCTGGGGGTATATAATAAACAATATTATCAGCGTTGGAAAGCAGGGAATATCAAATTCCACTGCTGACTGACAAAGTGCGAGATTGGCTTATTTACTATTAAGTGTTGTGAGGTTGCTATGTCTCTGTTTACTGGGAAATAATACACAGTTCTGATATTCATTTGTTGTGTAAACATTTCCCAGTTACTTGATCTCCAAAAAGGCAGTTGGTGGTACTGTTCCTGTATGGGGAGGCTTAGTTGCATAAGAGTGTTTTCTCACTTTGGTACTGTTGATCTAAACCATATTATGGGGAAAAAGAGTAATAATTACTAACTAAAGCATGAAACCAGTTTTCTAAAGTAAGAGAGTTTAATATGCAGAGGAAGAAAAGTCCACCTATGGATTTTGTTATTGTCAATTGATTTTCAAGTGAAAAGGCAATCCAGGCCACATTCAAATCACCTAGTTGAGGTGCCGGACTTCATCATCTCACCTACTGTGGTGCCAAAGCTCCAAAAGCAGGTGGCACCCTAGCAAGTGAGTAACCTACATTATAGTCCGTAACTTCCAGGTCTTGGCTCCACATACAGTGAAGACAGAAAACTAACCCCAGTGCCTTTGAGGCAAAGCACCCAAAGCAAGAGTTATCTTGCAACAAACCACTTAGGCAACTTGGGGACAGTCAAAATAGAGCCCCGAGACACTTTGCTGACATTCGGCAATAAGAAATTGTTGTAATCATTACTGTGAAAGTCCCTGTGAAAGGTGAAGTGAGCGGTAAACACAGGGCCTGGCTCTTGCTATTGACACCAAGTTATAACTGGTGCAAATTCTCAGTGAACGAGAATCACATTCATGCACTGGACTTAAACTGTCTCCTTCTTCTGTCATCTAATGCCTTTGTGTAAATTACTCTAGTGTCAATTCATACACAGAAACACCTTATCATTGGAGTCTCCACCTTCTTGAGCATTCAGAAGTCTTGGCAATAGCTTCAAATAACTACCACATCTGTCAGCAGTTGAAGTCTGCTCATTAATATTATGGAATAATTATCTTTGAGCACTTGAAATAAATTGTTAAAAAACTCATAATGGGTGCAATAAAAGAGTCCTGGAAATATGCAGTGCAGAAGGCTGTAAATAGGTGACTTCTAAAACTTGGAGTCTTGGGAGCTAGTTTAAAAGTTTCTGAGCTAGCATGAGATGAATCACACCCTGACTATAGAAGGAGCCTGTGATGATGCATTCCGGTTTGGTCTTCAAATTTATAGCTGCTTGAGTTAGGGCAAGTAAATTACCCCATTTCCACCCCTGTCATTCAATTAGTTCCACAGATTCAGAGTTGTGTGAAATATTTCAGAGTAAGAGCTCCAGTGCCATCTTTTAAATTCCTGTCCATACTTTTAAACACTGATTTTAACGATGCTGGTAAAATTTATTATTCTGTGAAGACAGCCACCAGAGGACTTCCAGTTATTTAAACCATGCTGGTAGCACAGGACAGAGTTTATGTGATGCACGCTGATTATATTGGCCATTTGCAGAAATAAGAATTCCCCCTCCACCTCTGCATATTTTCCCAGCATTTCTAACATTAAATATGCAGCGCAACAGCATCTAAGCATTTTCTTTCTACACATTGGACCATGAAAGCATAAGAATGTGATGGAGGCACAAATCCAGAGGTCCTGATAAAGCACCACCATGTGGATATTTACTCTATTCTCTATCAATATCCCCTGTAATTTAATTAAGAATGATAAGGGCTTGGAAGGCAGGCTGTGATACAGCTTCTATGTCCTGAAGTAAAGGAAGGTTTGTCCTTAGCACCAATTACACGTTCTGCCTGAGAATACTGAGTATGTTCTGCCTTAATCATTCTGAGGGTGTACCTGTCACATATAAAATTCATATTTCATTAAGAATTGCACTATTCCAAGTGTGCTCTTCAGAGTTCTGGTTATAGATGGGAGAAACTATTGGATTGGTAATGTTGATTTCATTGACTACAGATTTGGTAAAGTTTACTTCAAATTTCAGGGCCTGATCTTGCAGCCAGTTGCTGTTGAGCCATTGGCTCTAATGCACTGTGTACATAAGGAGAGCAAGACCTGATCATTGGTGTGCAAAGTTTCAGTGTGGACTACAGTAGGAGAGAGATCATTATGATAAACAATATGAAAGCGTAGCACTAATGACACAGGAGTATTGGCACAATGTAAGATAACTTGCAGTAAGCATTCTGCAGTACAGCTAAAACCATAGTTTTTGACTAAGTAATAATGCTGAACAGGGGCCCAAGTCAGCACAAAAAAAAAGTGTGTTGTCAATTTTGGTGTAAATTAGAACAATAGAGCCAACATGACGGGAAGCACTATTGAGAATGTCAGTTCAAGGACTTCCTTATTCCCAGTTTTTGTTTCTCACTTTTTGTCAAGGCTACCACTCAGCAGATACAGCAAGTTCTTCTCTTAAGAAAGAGGAATGAAATCATCCAGTAAACTTTCCTGACCAGGAAGTTAAACCACGTTTTTTCATCTGCATGCAGTGTCTTTATATGATACTGACTTGAGATGATGGGATATATGAGGAGCAAAGCCATAGCATATTCTTATCCTTTTACAGAAAGGCTGCCTAAGCAGTCATCAAACCTATTTCATGCAGTGATATTAGTGGCTCTTCTTGCAACAAACAGCTTCCCCCAGAAACTGAGTAGTCTTTGCTAGGCTTGCCTCTCAAATATACTGTTCACACTGCCACTGACATAGGGCATTGCCCTTGAACACCTATGCTTATGCTGTTGTCCACTTTCACATCAGAGGAGTTCACCCTGCAGCAGAGTTCTGGGACTGAGCATGCTTCCAGGAGCTCTGTTCTATGGATAAGTTTAACTTTTCTTACACAATTTCTCTCCATTGAAAATAGCACATGGTACTATTGCTCCTTTTGCTGCCAGCTCTTGTTTTGAAGGAACACTTGTTTCTGACCCCCTCTTTCTTCATCTGCTTCGGCAGAAACCTGTGATGAACAGAGGAAAGTCTCAAAGACTAATTGTAGTTTTGTGCAATATTCTGACTTCTGTGTTGCTGCAACCGATTATTATTTAGCAACCGCTGTTGTAAGCCAGTAATTATTAACCAATATTCCTGATCCTACACACTTTTCAAAGAACACAGTCTTTGCCTATAGGCAAACTCTTTGAATGTCACAAGTGGATGACTTGCTAAGGTCTTTTGTATGAATAAATTAACATTAAAAAAGTAGAAGAAAGAAAAAAAGAAAGAATCAGGCTTGGTTTGTTAATGTGCAGTACAGTCAAAAATTGAATAATGCTTCAGCATTTGTAGTGCAGCATTGGACAGTATACATTTGTGACCATCTTCACTGCATTTTCCTGAAATGTTTCTACTGAGACTTTAATACCACTTTGTTATTTCTTAACATCTGGATTGGATTTAATAGTATTTATACATGCTGAAAAGAGCTTGGAGTCTGGGGTTTTGAGGGGATAGGAAAGGTGGCTTTCAGTAGAGGAATGAACTTTGAGCCATTCAAAGGGAATTCCATTCATGACAAATTATTTACTTTTTCCTTTACCTTACTAAAACATGGCTCAAAAAATCTGTCCAGTATTTTTCTCTAAGAATTTAATAAGCAGCTGGATCAGGATTCAATTGCCTAAACTTAGGCATATAGCACTAATTTGGACCCATTAGGATATTGAAACATCAGTATGGAGTTGTCAGTCATGCCATCAGAAAGACCCATGCCATTCTGGCTGGGCACAAGTATTTCAGGAGTGAGCATTGAAAATAAGGAGCCACATTTGCAATTCTTAGCCGTAATGCTTGAGAAGGACTTGCACAGCCATTACAACTCACCAAAGATAGGCATCAGTCATCAGAAAAAGAAAAGTTAAAGTCTGAGCCTTCAAACTAGCAAGAGCAGCAGTAGTTCAAAACTATGGTAGTCACCACTGAAAAGTGAAATACAAAAAAATAGAGCAGCACAATGTAATTGTCACTGATAATTGTGATGGGTGCTGATCTCCACCTGCTAAAGTAGCTAAACGGGTTACAAATTCAATTATTCAGAAGCAAATTGAATACAAAATCCCTTCATGTGCAGGGACACTTGATTGACTTTGATCATGTGCCAGATGAAAAACTGAGTTTCTGGATCAAATCCTCCCCTTGCATAAATGGATTTTGTCCACCCACATAAATAGTAATACTTTCCATTACACCCAAAAGGAAGTTGATCATACATATAAAAAAGACACTTTATTTCAAAAATCTTTATATTCCAGAAATATTTCCTTCACTGATGTGACCGTTCTGGTAGCAGCAGACAATTTTTTTTTGTCCACACCTGGTCACAATAATAGTTGTGGGGCCAGTATTACACAAAGTACACATCTAGGGTGATATTTACTAACTAAATGGAGATTTTTATACTTCAACTGCTCTCTATATACTTCCTTTACAATCGGGGCAAGGGAAGAGGAAATAATCATTTTTAGTTGTTATTTTTCTTATGCTAAAATAGGCACATAAAATAGGTCAAAAGAACTGCACCTTAGAAATGTGCACTTCTCTTCATCAATAGTACAGAACTTTGAGTGGGTAGCTCAAAAAATAAATGTCAGCACTGCAGATGTCTATAGTTAGATGAGATTAATTCAGTCCCAAGAATAAGAAGTGATGCAGATTATGTTAATGCTTCTCAATAGCAATTACCCATGTTATGAGGTATACTCAACTGTGGATTAAGTGAGAAACAAGCTTAATGTACCTTTGTTTTCAGGCCCATAATAGTCCTGCTATTACAACATTCCTTCCAGTGAGGAAGTAATACACCAGTGATGATACACTGATATTTAATATGACAATCTATGGAAAGAGTTGGATATCAGTTCTGTAATGCCCTGATTAACATAGTTTTCAGCATCACGTTTCATCATAAATGCTTACATTAAATATTAGAGCAGCATCTGTCTTATTTTTGTAGAGAACTGCAGCAAAGATGCTTAGATTGGTATGAATAAAAATGTATGGGTGTGGGAGCACCAAAAGGATCAAAAAGCAGGACGAGGGCTAGAAGAAAGATGTCACATATGTTGATGTCACTTTAGATAGGTCATCAAGATGCCAGCACATGTGTGTATTTCTTCTCAGAATACCCAGACCAGGAAACAAAAGAGAGAGAGTAAATCCTGATAACTCACAGGTGGGACAGAATGCAGAGACTAATCCCTGTTAGGAACAGGAGAAACAAAAAAGGCATATCCAAAATCACCAAAATAAGATGAACCCAGGAGATGGCCTGTTTCTCTTTTCCTTTGCATCACCACCAGGAATCGCAGTTTGCCTGCCTGCACACCAACTTCTTCATGCTCCATGAGTTTATGGACTATTTGGACATACATGTCTTGGTGTTGTATGTGCTTGTGGAAATGTCTGGATCAATTAATGAATCATAGAATCATAGAATGTTTCAGGCTGGAAGGGACCTCCAGAGGTCATCTAGTCTAACCTCCCTAATTGAGTAGGGACATCTTCTTAGGTCAGGTTACTCAGAGCCTCATCAAGCCTGACCTTGAATGACTCCAGGGATGGAGCCTCCACCACCTCTCTGGGCAGCCCATTCCAGTGCTCTATGACCCTCATGCTAAAGAACTTTCTTCTAATATCCAACCTAAATCTATCTTTTCCTAGCTTAAAACCATTACTTCTTGTCCTATCACTACAAACCCTTGTGAAGAGACCTTCCCCTGCCTTCCCCTTCAGGTACTGGAAGGTCAGTATAAGGTCCCCCCAGAGCCTTCTCTTCTCCAGGCTGAACAGCCCCAACTCCCTCAGTCTTTCTTCGTAGGAGAGATGTTCCATTCCCTTGATCATTTTGGTGGCTCTCCTCTGGACACGCTTCAGTACGTCCACATCTTTCTTGTGCTGAGGGCTCCAGAACTGGACGCAATACTCCAGGTGAGGTCTCACCAGGGCAGAGTAGAGGGGCAGAATCACCTCTCTTGATCTGC
>VZZY01019566.1:21737-38877 GCA_013400335.1 Eurystomus gularis | reverse complement strand
CACTAGGTTGGTCAGGCAGGACTTGCCCCTAGTAAATCCATGTTGACTACCTTGGATTACCTCCCTGTCTTCCATGTGCCTTAGCATGTCCTCCAGGAGGATCTGTTCCATGATCTTCCCCGGCACAGAGGTGAGGCTGACAGGCCGGTAGTTCCCAGGGTCTTCTTTTTTACCCTTTTTAAAGATGGGCACAATATTTGCCTTTTTCCAGTCACTAGGGACTTCACCTGACTGCCAGGACTTTTCAAATATTATGGAGAGTGGTTCAGCAACTACATCAGCCAATCCCCTCAGGACTCTGGGATGCATTTCATCGGGGCCCATAGACTTGTTTATGTTCAGGTTCCTCAGGTGATCATGAACCTTGTCCTTGCTTAGAGTGGGAGGGACTTTGTCAACTTGTTTCCTGTCCTGTGGGTCATCATCTTGAGGGCTGTGAGGACAGAGGTTGTTTTAAAATTTAATTGTCTCCCCCTCTCTAAGGTCTCCTGCTGTCATTCTCCTATTGCTACAATGCTTCACCATTATTTCTGACAAAGTACTTCTCCATCTCTGGCAAAAAAAAGCTCCTCACCAGCTTAGATCCACATGACTCTTTCTGGTCAGTAAATATTCAAGGGCAGGAATTATTTCACACTATTGTAACACTCAAGACTTCATAAGCCAGATTTTTGGAGGCATAGATAAGAAAAGATTCCAGTCCTGTTTAACTTTTAATTTCAGACAAGCAGCACAACTAAACTCACAATCACATTATTTCACCTGGGTGACAGTGAAGAGAAAAATGGACAATGACAAACTCTATCCTAGAAAGCACTGAATTATGTGAGACAAGTTGGTTTACAACTGGTTGTGTTCCACAGCTTTTTGAATAAACAGGTTGAAATCTGGCATTTATTATAAGAAAGAAAAATTAATAGTTTGGGTATGTTATTCAATCAAAAGAAAAAGAGCCAAGCCCTTTGCTGGCATAAATTGCCACAGCTCTATTGATTTCAAACAAGAGCTGATTTGTATCGGATGAACATCCAAGCCATATTTTATAACATGCCCAGTTTTGATTAATTGTTATTACAGTCCTAAACAGGATTTTTCATTGCTCAATTATTTTCAGCACCATACATGAAAAGAAAACACAAAGTCCTGCCTCTGAATATACCACTCTCTAGCCATAAGGCAATTAATAATTCTTTTCATAATTTAAAGAACATTAGACTTGATGTTCTCAGTTGACTTTTCTATGAAAGGTGAGCAACTACATCTCCCACACTCATGCACGTTGACTCAACAATGTTGTCTGTGTTCAATTTTCTTATTTTCCTTTCACCAGTGTGTTAGGTCATCAGGAACACTTCCTGAACAGAAGGCCCCAGATGGATACTCTAAATGTCTGGACAGAATAGGATATGGTTTTCTATACGACCAGGATAGAGGTGGTTGTACAAGCCATCCGAAAAACTCTTAAATTCATTGTTCAGAACTACAGAACTGTTATTCATGCAGCAATCTGGGCCTTCATTCTTCTGTTACTCCTGCCTTTCATTTACATACCATAATCCTTCCTTAGAAAGGATTCACCTCATTCTGAGTACTGTTGTCCCATGTGATCCACACCAATTTTTTTCTTGATCTGTCCACGATTTTATGGTTAATACCTTTCCTTCTGTAATAATATAGTAGTAACATACTGGATGTTTGGAAAAGTCATGTCTGTATGTTGTTAGTCTACAGGTATGTGAGACAGGGGAGGAGGAAGGGGAAGGGGAAGGGGGAAAGGAAGGGGAAAGAAGAAGGGGAAGGGGGAGGCAATGGGAAGGCAAAGGGGAAGTGAGAGAAAAAGACAGAAAAACAGGAAGGAAGGAAAAGAAAATTGAGTGTGAGAAGGGGAAGAGGGAAGGAGGAAGGAAGGAAACTGGGGAGCTACCCTATGGGTAGAGAAATCAACACATTCTGATTACACTGCAAAACAGAGCTGAGTGAATTGTAGATCAAAGCACAAGTCGGAGGTGGTTTCATCAGTCAGTTTTCCTTTGTAGAAACCCTTGTAGATAACAAGCATGTTTACATCTAAAATTTTTCTCATTTTTCTCTCCAATAAATATGTACCTTATTTATATTTATTTAACAGAGTTTTTATCAGTGGCTTCATCCTGAATACTTCAACATCCTTCATCTCATTCTATCATGGTGTAATACACTTGACCCACTCCTCTATTTAAAGAACATTTAGAATTGCCTCACATGAGTCTGTTCTATCCTATCTAGTGCCACAATCTCTTCCAACTTCATAGGCCAAGCAGCCTTGGACTAAATTTACACTTAGAAGAACTTCTGAAAAATACTTCTACCCAAAAAAAATTCCAACAGTAGTTTTGGTAGTTCAGAACATAAGGTTATTCTCTGTGAGTAGGCAACCCACACCTTTATAGACAGGTGCTATAGAATTTGCTATGGGATTATAAAATGCTATATGATTTTAAAGCAGACTAGAAGATTCTTTAGCAGGGAGTCTCAGCCCTGTTATATTTTATGGTCCTGGTCCCTTCACAGTGATAAATCCTGACTGATCCAAATTGTCATATAAAGGGGTATTTGCTTCAGCAAGCTACCTATAAAATGTGCTATAGTTCCAATATCAGGTGCTATTTTCAACCATAAACATCTGTAGATGTTTGCAAATTTGATTCTGCCATCTTGAAGGTATGACCAGAAAAGTATTCCATGATATGTATTATGGGAGCAATTGGCTGGTCCCAACTGTAAAGAAAATCCATGTTTCCATGAGCGTGTACAAACCTGATATAATCATGACTATGGCAGGAAGCTCAGTAAAAACTGATTTACTCATGTGGGCTATTAATATTTTCCCATACCTCACCATGTAGATGTGTAGCCATTCTTTTTCATAGGATCACAGGCAAATTCAGGTTGAAAGGGATCTCAGGAGGTGTCTAGTCCAACTTCTGCCCAAAGCAGGGTCAGTTCTGATGTCACAGCAGGTTATCCAGGGCTTTATCCAGTCTGGTCTTGGAAACCTCCAGACATAGAGGCTGCACAACCTCTCTGGGCAACCTGTGTATCTCTTATTTCCACGTATGCCTGCTGTCTCTCATCCTTCAGCTATGCATCATTTCCTTAGCTAAGGCTCCTCGTTTCATTTGGGTGTTGTCATAGCTATGTCTTAATCCCTAAATTGGATTTATATTGGTGTACCCTAAGTCCTGGTGATACTAATGAGATTATGCTCAAGTACGAAGGCATCCATACCAGTCCTGTTGCAGAACTGTAGACTCTCCAGACTTCCTCTGAAAGCAAAGGAGAACAAATATCAAGTAAAAAAATATTTTGGACAATTTCAACTTGTCATTTAAATAAACACATTTTCTGTAGAATTCACTTGCTGAAATAAAAAAAAAAAAAACAAAAAACAACTCATAAAAACCTCTTCCATTAGATATATAATGTTACAAATCTGAATATGTAAAAGAAAGTGGAACAGCAGGTGTCTTTAAAACAGTCCAAGATGAATCCTGAGGAGCTTTATATGATGCAGTAATGATCTACCTAGAATTATATGAAATTTTCTATTACCTTAGCAAAATGCCACATCAGTATGCTAGCTTATCCTACATATTTAAAGACAGAGACAGGCAAATAAATGAAAGCAAGATTGGAGACTGTGACATAAAAATAGAGAAAACAGGAGTCTAATATATACTGTCAGATAAAAGGAGCCTGAAGGGAGATGATAAAAGTTTAAATACCCTGAAGGAAGCAGTATCAAGGAATGAAGAGAATTATTCACACTATGAAGGAGAGCTAAACCAACTTGTGTTTACCAGGACCTGCAAATTCTGAAAAATAAAATATTTGACCAAGACAATACAAGTGATTTAGAACAAAAACGCATAACTGGAACTCCAGCAGGGACAATGCCACACTCTTCAAGTTTCTTTCTTGAGACCTTTGCTCTCTTACTGGTCAGCCAGTTGGGCCCTGGCCCTTCAGCTGTCCCCTTTCTCAATGCCAGGGTCCACTCATTACAGTTCCCTGTTAATCATGTTGATCACTTCAGCTGGCTTAAGCTCAGTCCAGCACAGTGTTCTCTTCCCAGAAATGACAGCATTAATTAGTACTCATCCAGGTCTTACCTATATCAGAAACACCTGAGAGACCCAACCTGTTTCAGAGAAGGCTACTCGGAAAGCATGAAGGTTGTCATGCATCTCCACGTGAACACTGCCCCATAGCCTCACCGTGATCAGTGGTAGAATCCCATTGTACATTACCTGCTAAGCTGCACCTGTGTTAGCAAGTAGCGATACCACCAAGGGCAGATCAGGAGACCAGAAGCCCAGTCACTGAGAACGTGATGCCCTTACCATAGGCATTTCAACAGGGTTTCTTCAGATTACATCTAGTCCAGTTCTGTCTCATGCATGCTCACTACCAACTAAAATGGGCTAGATGTGCTCCTGGAGTACATCTTCCAGGCTGGTTTCATCTGAGATTGTTCTAGTTTAGGTGCTCTGAGACTACTCTGAACCAAATCAGAGAAACTGGGTGGGGTTGGGAGATTCACCTCAAAAGTGCACTCTCAATCCAAGTTAAAATGCTAATGGAGATGAATCCAATTGTTCAGAGTTTCCAGGAAATTGTCTTCTTAGTCCTCTTCAGCTGGGTCAGAAAAATCTGGGCTTCCTTCCCAGCATGAAGCTTTTCTGTTTCTGCATTTTCAGATTTGTGTTACTTATCCTCACACTTACAGCTTCCATATGGAGCACCATTTAGATCAGTGATTTTCAAACTTTCCTACTTTGCAGAACTCTAATATATATTTTTTTTCATTGGAAGCGACAGTCCACATGTCACGTTTAAACAATAAGCTTGCCTTTCTCTGATACCTTCTCCAAAGGCAAGGACCCCAAGGAAGTGGTCCAAAGATCTCAAGAGATTCAGAGGCCCCAAGAAGAAAGCCATTGCTTTGTATTATCCACAGAACAAAGGACAGAGCCAATAATCAGTCTATGATAATAACACAGTACTTATGGTTGATGCCCTACTTCTGGAGAGGTAACGATGCCTATTCAAATGCTCCACTACTCCGTGTCACTGCATCTCAACCATACAGTTCAGGATTAAATCAGAGTAATCATACAAGGGAAAGTAAATTCTATATATGTTACAATTATATGAAAAAAATGTCCTTTGCAAAGCTCAGCATCACAAATCATCTTTAATTATAAAGACATTTTATTAGTTGTGATGACTCCATGTAGGCCAGAATCCATTGCAATAATATGGAAGGTGACAGCAAAACCAAGAAATAAAAGAAAATGAAGGTAGGCATCGTCTTCATTATTCCTTTATACGGTAATATCTTCTGCAGGATAAATCAAGTGGATTTTACAAGCTGCGTGTTACAGCACAGATTCATTTTTCATAGCTTTCATACACATTTTTCTGCATTAAGCAAACAACTGCCAAATAATGGCTAAACTGTGCTTTTGGAGTCAAGCCATCCCTCGAGCAGTTTTGCATGAATCACATTGTGTTTATTGGTAGCCTCAGACAAACAAGCAGTAGCCCTGACTAATGACAACAAACGTAATAAAATAGCTATGCCTCACTGCCTCTGGAAAAGAGGACAGAGGTAGCATAAGCGCATTTCTGCTCATTCTGATGTTACACTGATGTCGCTGTCACTGCCAGACAGGACAGACATCCTTTCCCAAATTATTTCCTCAGGAAGGAGCACCTGACCAACAGCAAGAAAATGAGTCATGACACAGGTTACCTGGATTTAATTCATTGCCTTGATGAAGATTTCCCACATGACTCAGACGAGTCATTTTCTTGTCTCTCTGTTCCCAAGCGTTATGTATGGAAATAGTTACTTATTTCAGCGAGTATTAAGAAAATGTTTGTTGCATATTACAAGAGACTATAGCAAGAACAGTCAGTAACACAGTCCAAGATCTTTCCCATGTGGGATGAGTCTAATTGTTTTGAGAGATGCTATATACAAGCACAATTGTTGTAACAAAAGATCCTGATTCATTATTGTAATTATCTTCCCAGGAATACATGGAAAAGATTATACCCAAGTAATATTTCATAACATTTTTCTTCAGAGCCTGAGAAATCGCTGGGATGTTGAAATGCAAGTGCCAGCATCCCTTTCCCAAGTCAAGGCTGAATACAGAGGATCTAGTGCGGCAGCACCACCTGTTGGTAAATATGTCAGCAAGTTATCTAAAAAGCAAACAGAAAATTATCAAAGTAGACCATGAAATGAAATGCTAAGATATAACCTCCAAACTGTATCTTCAACTGTATCATCTTACTGACAAGACCCATATATGAAACTAAGACCTACATCAAGGGGCATCCATTAGTGCTGCAGAATTTTCTTCCATGCAAACCACTCCTTTAACATAGGCAACATTTCTTGAGCCAGAATTTCTCATTTTTTATCCTTGGTAATTTTGTAGTAGCAAAGGCTGCCTAATTTGCACAGAAGTTTCAGACTAAGATCAGGGTGGTTCTTCAAAGTGAGTATATGCATAAAAGGGTGTTCCTGGAAGAGGCAAAGCCATCATAAGTGGCAAACAGTTTATCAAGCTGTCAGCAGTGTCAGTTCTGGCTGCGAAATCTGAAAGAGCAGCAAATGTAAGGTTAACGAGTGATTATTACTTCAGGAAGGGTGGCATTCACATAACTGTGAAAACAGGGAAATCTCAACAGCTCTTAGTGATGAGATTGTTTTTCCAATGTGGAATAGTAACTCAAATTACTAGATTATAAGGAAAATACACATCATATCACCTTAAGCTCAGAAACAGGCTGTAGCATGCAGATCTTTTGCTTGCTGCTGTATTTTTCTGTGGGGATTTTAAGTGGGGATTATGGCACACCATAATAAAGGCAATGACATGGAAAGGAAATTACCATCAACTGTAGAGATCTGAGCAACAATCTGGAAAAGAAAACCCAGACTATTTCACCAAATAAACTCAAAATTAATAAAATCTATTGACATGCTAATCTCATGTAATGTCTTCACCTTTTACACTGAGTGCATCAGCCTTTCTAGACCAAGAACCCATCCTCACGCAGGTGCTGTTATGCTCAGACTACACTCAGTTTACACATGCCCCCTGCTCATAAGCATATCCACCACTACGTATAACTGTAGGGCACTGATCTTGTTTAGGGCTTGACCTATGGTGTTGAGACCATCCCAAGGCAGACCTGCCATCGTATCACTTGTTCTCCAGCTAAGTATCCACTCAGAAGAGCTGTTTCCAAAGCCTCTGGTCTTCTACTGACAGCACAAGTTCAGTGTGCAATGTACTTGCACCCACCAGGACCTATTCTCCAACCACAACAGTCTGAAGACAAGGATCTCCAGCTTCCCTTACACAAAAAGTATTGATACTTTGTTTTAGAGCTCTAATAACTGATTGTCTCCTCATATACTTTTTTCAATAACTCATGATTTTTATTATGGGTTTAGGCTTAAACAGCTGGTCACATGACTATTTGCACCTTGCTCTGGAGAATTCTGAGTCCAGCCAGGCACCTTAAATTACACGTACCTTGGTTTTGCTGTTCTCACTTCTAATTACTCATGCCTGACAACACGATCAGCGTCAGCAGTTTCAGTGCTTAGTTTCTCATACTGGTTACACAGGATCAATTGCACAGCTTTCCTCCTTTTTAAAATTTCTCACTGTCTGGCATCCTTGTATTTACAGTTAAATAGACACAGGCTACAGATTTCACCTCCATCAGTGTGATAGGATAAAGGGAAATATGAGCAGGGTGAAGGACAAGCAGCAGTTGGGTCTCCTCCTTCCTCACTTGGTCTCTCACTGCCAGCAATGGAAAATTTCAAAGGTGTCAGCACAGGACACTCTACAGAGCATGGTCTTTCCCACTTTTTACTGCAGTATGGTTTTCACTACAGTTCTAGGAAAGTGACTCTACAGAAGGTGTATACACTCTAGCCTCTTTGCAAGAACAGTGGTGGATGGAAGCATTATCCGCAAGTAACTGCACTGACATTTTCTTCTTTGGTCTCTTACTCTCCTGCCACTGCCACATTAATAAGTCAGTAAGAGCAGGAAACAGAGACAAAGTTGTTTCAGATGACTAATAGAGTTCAGATACCCCAATTAATTCGGTGTCCAACATCAGGCATCTTAAAAGAACCTCAGATTTTCCAGCAAATAGACATACAGCATTGTATGAAGATAAAGTAACACTCAATAATCTCAAAGGAGATGCCAAGTACCAATTTAAAGAAAATGGGAACATCTTTGGGTTTCCTTAGAACTTCTCACAGACTTGGAGATAAAGGAATTAAATATTATTTTTAAAGTATTCACTTGTGCCTATCTAGAAATTATGTTTTTGTACCCTGCATATTTGAAAGTGCAGGGACTGTGCACTTCGGTATTGTGCTGAACTTGTGTATTTGCAAAACATTTTTTAATAATGGGGTCTTTTTTCCCCCTATATTGCAAAGAAACCAAAGTATAAAGTAGCATTTATAACAGCAGAGACAAAACACCCAAGGATTCCATTAATAGCACTTTTTCCTTTGCATTGTCCTTCATCAACCCCCATTGATTTCACATCACTGTTTTGGTTCCCCCAAATGAACATTTTTTCTCCTTCTTTTGAGATGGAACAATTAAATATAGACAGAGAACTGGTAGGCATTATGGTAATGAACTGTAAACGCAATCCTAGGAAATGTATTATTTATTATCCAAACAGTTGCATTTTCATTGAATATGTTCCTTTTGGGTTAACCCTCTACAAGCTTCTGCTTCAACAGAAAAGAAACAGGGCTGTTGGCAAAACTACTCTGGGGCTTTTCAAATGCCCAGGTGCTATGATGTAATCCACCGTCAATTTTACCTCTGGCATCTTTGCAACCCCTACATTTTTGCCTAAAAGACACCTCACCTGTGAATATGCTTTCCCTGCATATGTGCAAAACAGATGTCTGGGCTGTGTGATTATCTCAGTATCTTGGCATCTTTTATTCGTCGTACATACATACCAGGTCGTAACCATGCTTTCTATACCTGCACTGGTATCTGTATCTACCTATTATTTGTATTTCCTGCCATCTTTCGCGGTGTTCTAAATCAGCTCCTTGCATATCTTCACCACTGTAAAACAGTGATGTAACAACTCTAATCGCTGTGGCTCCACTGCCAATTCCATATGCGCTGCCCTGCACATACCACCCCAGACGATTCTATACTGCAAAGAACAAGAAGCAGGGAGAGGAGCAGACTGAAATAATGCCCTGTTGTTGTAATCTTGGGTGAATGTTTTTCTCTCTCAGAACTTCGGCAAGAGGAGGCTATGAAAGCTGCAGTCACTCTAAAAAAGCTGTTAATTTTAAAAAGGCCGCTAGTTGCGGAATTTTAAGAGTGGCAGGGCTTGCTCTGTGGGTCTTGTTTTTTCTCTGCTTTCCTGCGTGGTTCCAGGAGCTTCAGCCTGCTTGTCTTATAAGCCAGGCAGTGAGACGGATGCTCTCTTGAACTGCCGTTTCAGTTTACTGACAAACAGATCAAACGCAAAATGCTTTATTTTTCTAGCTTATTTTATTGTAGTGACTCTCCCTAATGCCACATTAAAAATCTGCTCCCTCAATTTCCAAACTATCCACTAAGTTTAAAAAAACCCAGCACAATCATAGTTACCATAGAAACTATCTCTAAGATGCAGAACAATTTCTTAAAGAAGTCTGCAGAGTAGTACTGAGTATCACCAGAGCCGTGACACAATGGTTCCGAAGAAAATGAGAGATGGGCTGTGCTCCAGAGCCTGAATTTCTCACAAGTTTCCCACAGTGATGAAGAGTGTCCCTGCTGAAATAGGAATGGTTATTTGCACAGTGAGCTGACTTATCAGTGGGTTACGCAAGTATCACAAATCTATCACAAAATAATAAAACAGAGTAATAAAACTTATCCCTTCAGACCATCAAGTTGCTAAGACTTGTTAAGAGTATGACTGGGGGGTTGCATCAGTCCCAGTCGATGGAGAATATCCTCTGCATTTGTGTTCCTGTCTGTGAAAGACTGACAGAATTCCTCTGGATAGAAATAACGTGTTATCTGGTCTTCTCATGGTACTGACATCTTCCAGTCTTGCGATACTGAGGAAAACAAATCTCTTGTCATTTCATCCCATAAATGGCTCCCTTTGGCATTAAAAAGTCTGTAAAAACCATAATTACAATTGCAAAAAAACCAGAGACAAAACCCAAGTAACAGATCCCACATGCATTCCCGACGCATGACATCTCAGGCGTAAAGTGCAGACACTTTTCTACTCAAAGACACTGCCAAATGAAAAAAATGTCAATGCTATTTGTTCCTGCTACTAAAAAAATATGTTTTCTGAACGGCATTTCAAAATCACTTTGTATTGAGAAAGCCTGCTGGAACACAATTCAGAGCTGTTACAGGAGAATTCTGCTACCACCTTCTGGCTGACAGAAATCCTTAGCACTTACTCAACCAGCGTACACTGAGCTCCTAATGTGTTTGCTGGTTTTCAGTCTGCACTCCTTGCACGTTACTGCCCCACATTCCTTAATACAGAAATAGAAAATACACATTAAAAAAGTTACATCTTCGTAAGAAGAGTGTGTTCAGCAGATGGAGGGAGGTCCTCCTCTCCCTCTACTCTGCCCTAGTGAGACCTTATCTGGAGTACTGCGTTCAGTTCTAGGCTCCCCAGTTCAAGAGGGACAGAGGTCTACTGGAGAGAGTCCAGCGGAGGGCTATGAGGATGATTAAGGGACTGGAACACCTGCCTTATGAGGAAAGGTTGGGAGACCTGGGGCTTTTTAGTGTGGAGGAGAGAAGATTGAGAGGGGATCTAATGAATGTGTCTAAATAGATGAGGGCTGGGTGTCAAGAAGAAAGGGGCAACCTCTTTTCACTTGTGCCCTGCCATAGGACAAGGGGCAATGGATGCAAGCTAGAGCACAGGAAGTTCCACCTCAGCATGAGGAGGAACTTCTTTCCTGTGAGGGTTCCAGAGCACTGGAACAGGCTCCCCAGAGAGACTGTGGAGTCTCCTTCTCTGGAGACTTTCAAGATCCATCTGGATGCGTTCCTGTGTAACCTGCCCTAGAGTCTATGGTCCTGCTCTCTCAGGGGGGTTGGACTCGATGATCTCCAGAGGTCCCTTCCAACCCCTAACATTCTAAGATTCTATGATTCTATGATTTTAGAAATCTCTCTGATAAAAAGAAAAAGAAATTGCAAAGCCTAGATATTTAATTTGGAAATTTTTTAAGAATTTGAAAATCATTGGCTTGACAATAAGAATTAAATTTATCATAATCAAAATTATACTTCTTGATATAAAACCAAATGGGTTTTTTCAACTGCTTATCCCTTCCATAAAAGTGTTGTGGTTCAATCCAATTTATTTCATTTGGTTATCAATGAACAGAGAAATCCATTGTTTACGTCACTATAACAGTAATTCACAAAAGGTGCAGCCTTGTCAAGTGTTTTGCACACTTCTCCCACTGCACGTGTCATTTAGTCCCCCTAACTTCACAGCACCAGAAGCAAAGACAATGTGGATGCTGGATGGTTGTTTTTACTTGAACACAGTTCCTTGCAGTAAATTGAATGAAAAAAGGAGCATAACCAGATCACAGTCTTGTTAGCTGTGTTATGACCTTTTCAACTGTTGCCACAATTTATTCGTAAAATTTCTGGAGTTACACAACAAAATCAACACTTCTTTCTTCTACTTTTAAGTAATTATCCAGCCTTCAGCTAAAGAAAAGCCTGAAGCTGTAAGATAAAAGGTTCAGAAACATGATGATAAATAAATGGAATTTTGTACTTAAATATTTTAAATAACCTTATTTTTAAAACAACATCTGATTTGGGGAACTGTCCAGGAGAGCACTTTGAATGAATTTGGCACACTGACCAAGTGGGAATAATCACATGAGTCAAGAACATGGGAGAAAAGGTCATCATTATTTTCCATAACTAATTATCGGGTCATTTGTTCTAATGTAAGCCCCTGCTGTTGCTGAAGCAGGCAGTCCGTATGTCCCCTGAGCGCGCGCAACAGCAGATTACGTGTGTTGGTTCCCTCCAGGATAAAAGAAGGAAAAAGCCAGAGATGGGGCAAATGGAAGCTCAAACATTCCGTTTGGTGGTTGAGAAAACATCCACAGAATAACAGTGAACAGGTTACTACACTGTAACTTTTAAATATCTGACCTAAACTTAGGTTTTATTCTTCTTCCACCTCTATTTATGTAATCTACCAACTTTATTTTCAAATTCCATCGGGTGTTAGTGCGCTGTGTGTACCTACATGAATTATCAAAGTATTTTCTCTCATCTAGGGAGCTGATTTTTTAAAATTTCATCACAGTATTTATGTTTAATTGTTCACAGATTCTGCTGTATTTCATCCTTGTTTCAGCTGCAGGAAGGATGAAAAAAATCATTATAATACACGCATCACTGCAAGTTATTACAAAGTACCACTCTACAAAATGGCTGTGCAGATTGCATCAGAGAGGTTTTACTCTCTGCAGCTAGGTCAAAGGCACAAAAAAAAATTTAAATGCGGAGGTATCAAGGTATTATTTGGACTTAACTCATATCCTATTGAACTCAGTAATGAAATTTCCAGTCTCCTTATCAGGACCTGAAAGCAGACTTCTGAAAACTGATTTAAAATTATGTTTTCTAGGTTTCAAAGGCCCCTTGAGAATCCAGCCATAAGTGACTAAGCCTCTCTCAAAATTAAATGCAGGAACCAAGGTTACGTAGATGCCATCTTTAAAAATTCTGCCTTAAATGAATTCTTATGATCACTCAGCAAGCCTATGCTAAAGTCAGGTATCAAAGGCAGGTGGTGAGCCTTAATGAAGCATCTACTCAAATTCAGGCCATGTTTTAGCAGCAACCACTCAGGTGGATTATTAGAAGCGGGTGCCGTTTAATCTCTCTTACCTCCTGGGAAAAACTAGCGCTTAAAAAATGTTGGCAACAGCAATCACAGAAGGGGAAGAAAAGTGCTCTCTCCTAAAAAGCCAGTTGTTGTTTCTCCATGAGACGTGATGTTTTCAGATGTTCTGCCCATCAAATCTGAGCATATTCAGCTGAACTGGACAGTTTCTTGCCATCTCTGCAGGCTTTCGACTCTCTTTGCTTTACAGGGAATTACATTTGTATTTGAAACCTCTGCTAAGCTTCCTAAAGAAAGGATTTAATTATTTCACATTTTGATACTTCCAGATTTGAAACAGAGCTACCTGCCTTGAGTCTCAATGAGTCCCCAGAACCTCTCTAAATTTCAAGGACTCCCTGTCTGTTCCAAGGGAGCTGGCGGAGCCCAAAATGCCCTTTGCCACTGATGAGATGCCAAAACATTCAGGTGCCACCCACACAACAGCCCCAGTCTGGCACCAGAGTCCTGACAATCTTCCTCACACCCTCTGTCAGTTTTACTCAAAACTGGTTTAGCGTAGGGGTCTTCTTTGCAATCCTAGGATTAGAAATTTTGCAGGAACAAAGTCCTAGTTTGCAGAGAGCGGGATGAAAGGTTCCTCACTAAACAAACCAGCAAGCAAATTGGCAGATTCTGCCTTTGAAGAAGTGAACTGAAATGTGCTGTTTCTTTACAGATTCGGGTTTTCCAGGGAAACTCTGCCATTTCAAATGCTTGGAAATTTGTGACCACCTCTTGCACAAGCTACATTAACCACGGCCAAGATGGGATGACTTTTGACTGGCAGACACTCAGGATAGCTTTTGGCAGGGGAAATCTGGCTGCTCTGTGCAAGAAAAAGGAAAGGGGATATAACCCTCTCTGCTCTCAGCCAGAAAACACCCAGTGTGTCAGGACACATGCACTTCGTGTCCAAGAGAAGGGTGTGCTGATATGCTGAGAGCCAACACAGGAGAACATGACTAAAACACACCAGATCTGATAATCTATTTTCAAGCTTAGAGCACAACAAATAGACACCACTTCTGCCTGCATAAAGCTGCCTTTGAGAGCCTTGCAATCTAACTCTTGACAGAATTCAGTATCACGTTCTGCTCATTTCACCTACCTGTTTGGTCTAAAGCAGCAAATATAGTTCTTGGTAGAGGCTTCCTACTTGGCACAGAGTGCCTCAAACTGAAAGCTTCCATAGCAAGTCCTTGAAGTATTAGAACTATTGTTTTAGGAACATAAATGTTAAGAACATTGTATAATATTTCACACTAGGCAGGTGCAATGGGTGAGCAAGCTTCATGTGACACTGGTCACCTCCAAGGGGCAATAAGCAAACATGTTTCACGGGTTATCAAGATCAGAGCACAGGCAGTAGCCCTGCACTCTAAAAGGCAACACACATTCCTGGTTGTACTAGTTCCATCTGCCCAACTACCTCTTTGGGGAAAGCGGAATGGATTTAGAAAGAGAACATATTGTCACAGCGAATGTGTTGCTGTGACACTTCAGTCTTCTGTTCCAGATCGTGGATCATGAGTCTCAAAGTAACAAGGATTTTCTCTGAGAAAATAAGATTGAACTCCTTCACCAGAAGAATCATTTTCACTGTCTGATCATCTGATTTGACCCCCTGAGTAACATGACACAGGAATTTCCTGGAGCAATTCCTGCTTCAGATATATAAACTGTGCTTGAAAGACACAGTTCTATATACATATGTAGTCTGTGTTCTTACTATCACTACGACTGGCACTGACAGACTATTTCCCACCAGCTCCTGTGTACCCAACCAGGTACACACATACCTGTGTATGTCTGTTCAGTGTAGAGCACTGCTTCGATACTTTAGAATTTCTGATGTGAGAAAAATAGAGCAGGTATAAAAAATGAACACAAATCTTTCGCTGCTTCTTGGACAAGTTATCTCAGAACACCACATACAAGATCCAGTTGTTGGAGACATCACCAAAGTTTGTCTAACACTCTAGAAGACTTTGCAAATGAAAATAAAGGACAAAATTAATCAGAAATTATGTAAGTGCTTTTCTTCGTGCTTTAAGTTCTAGGGAGCCAAAATCCAGTGACCAACCATTTGATAGTTATTCCTTGTAATTTGGAATCTCAGTTAAAAAGAGGTTTCTACACAAAATATACAGGAATAAATGAGGCTTAAAAGTCTACTGTGCTCACAAGAAGATGATTATCTAAATCTTATTTGAGCAAGTTAGTCCCTACATTTTCAAAACGTTGAAAATCTCTCACATCTTCCTATCAAGCATAGAAACTGCCTTTTTGAAGCTATGCAGACCTCTGTGAGATGACTGTTGTGTACTGTGAATCTGCGTTTTCTGCAGGCAGAATATATGCAATTTCAAAAGATTCACTTAATTACAATCCACTATTTGCTTGTACATTGTTCTGTGAAACAAAAAAATCATTCCATTTAATATCACGTCCAAAGACGCCAGATACAGCTCAGTAACCTTCAGAGAACCAATTATGTGTGTGCTAAATTTAACAACAAACTGAGTTTTCAGATTAGTTCTTCATTTTCTTCCATGTAATACATTACAGGATCTTGAAGCATGAAACAAATACATTCTTGATGGATTTGTTTCTGGAAGATCTAAAGGCATGACTCCCTATCAGTGAGATAATATTTATGTGTGGAACAGCACCACACGATACTTTTGGGGAACTATATGGATTTAAAATTTGCTTTTTCTCTCCACAAGTTTCCTCTGTGAACGTTTGAATAAAACTCCATTACTAAGGCCATAGGAATGCTGCTGTTTAATCCAGTAGTATCATGCTGGTAAAATAATGCTTTTCGAATTTTTATACAAATATTCTCAGAACAGAAATGGATGCAGTCTGTGGATGCAGACCTTTTTGCACTGCACAACACCAAAAATCATTGCCTCCTTCTAAAAACAGAAGTATGCTTACTCAGTACAGACAAAATGCAACCAGTCACAGGAATAGTACAAAATTTATTTTATGGATGTAAAATCAGACTTTTATTCTTTTGTGGTACTTTCAGCGTCAGGGAATAAGGTGAATTTCATGTTTTAAGAACAATTCTTGGCCCTATGATAACAAAGCAAATATACTTATTTTATTATGCAATGCTTCCATCAATCTTCTCCTTATAAAGTAAGGCCTCCAATAACTTAAATGCTTTCTATATGAAAAGGGAAGCATAAAATTTAAACTATATTCTTATTTATCCCCTTTCTTTCCAAGCTGTTATCACCACACATATTTACACATTAAAATGCTCCTGGCAAATAGCAAAATAATGGGGTTTTTTCCACTTGAAACCAGGAAACTTATCCTCCCAGTCCTCTGACAGGCCTCAGTGGGAGTTTCAGATCAGAAGCAACCACTTGGTATTTGATGGCTCAAGCAAATATCTGTATCTTTATTTAAGATAGATGCTGAAGCAAGTGGAGGACATCTCATATAAACTTACAAGTCTGCAGAAGTTCAGGGCTACCTCAGAAGCAGTCTCCCAATTATGCTTTTGACATCCTTAAACTCCCTTTAAAGAATTTGTGGGGCTCACTTAACCTGCTCATCCTATGCATGTGTGCTTCAGGATCTCTCATACACCATACAAATACCTAGGCACCTCTATTTTAAAAACTGTGCAGAGGATATCTAGTTAGAAGAAATCAATTTGTATTTGCCTGCAGAAATGTAGCTAGCTATAATTACCACACATAACCTATTATAATACATCAAAGGAGTTGGCACAATACAGAGGACATAAATTGGCCAGGTGACAGGAGCATTCAGGGTAAATTTCAGGGAACCATGAGAACATTAAATTTTTTTTTTTTTTCATAGTCATTTCTGATGTCAATATTTTGGTTCCTGTGGAAATGAGACCTTTCATATACACACAGATTATTTTTTTTTTTCAATTAAAGTCACATATACCATGGACACTTACGAAGCACACATTCATAGCTTCCTAGCTATCGACTTTTTATGCAGCCAAATATTTTTTCAAACGACTTTACGGTCTTGAAGGTCTATTCCAGCCTCAGTAATTCTGTGATTCTGTGAATAAACCGACCTTATAAAAAAAAAAAAAAAAAGTTAAAAG
>VZZY01019566.1:0-21174 GCA_013400335.1 Eurystomus gularis | reverse complement strand
GGGGGGGGGTTGCGAGGGGTCTGCAGGGGAGGCCTGTCGCGGAGCGGAGCTGTCACCCAGGCCTCGGGAGACCGTCAGCGCTGAGGGGCAGGGAAAGCGCTGCCCTGGGTGGAGGGGGCTCTTGGTGGGGAGAGCCCCCCGCCTTCGCCTGTCTGCCACCGCAAGGCGCCGGTCCAGGCTCGCTTCTCCCCGGGAAACGCTTGTGTTCGTGTGGTGCTTTCGGCCGGTGGAGGGGTGGGAGGTGCTGCGGTGCCGGGGCTGCTCCGGTGCCGGCTTCGCGGCAGCTAGACAGCAAAACCCACCCGGCCTGGAACTTGTCCCTGTAGTGCAGGGCTGGCAGGGAGCCTGGCTCGGAGATTCTTTTATAATAATAAAGCTGCTCACAGCAGTGTGAGGGAAGAGAGGTGTTAAGAAGCAGTTCTGTACGTTACTGTCGAGTGTTCTAAAGGTAGAGACTGGCGGCCTTGAGCAACAGACGGTTTTATTTTGAGGGTTTCTGTGGGTGTTGCGTACATGGCAATTATCAACTACCTTTTTTATGTAATGGTAGTATGTGGACTTACAGCAGGTAATTAGATGTATTTTATGATCGCAGAATCATGGGATGCTTTAGGTTGGAAGCAACCTTTAAAGGTCACCTAGCCCAGTGCGTGTATGTCCGCGTCGCTAAGTGCTGTAAGCTCCTCCAGTGCTTCCCCTGTGTATCCTGGGAATCCAGGACCTGTTGGAACATCTTTAAAGCACTGTCATTTCAGGTTGCATAATTCCACACAGGCTGCAAAAGGATGATCTGAGTTTTCGGTAGGCCTGCCCTCAACTAGTTTATAAAGTAACTCCATTAGCTGAATTTCCAGAATGGCCTCACTGCATTAGCTTAATTTTTAGTGACCCACAAGGTCAGAATTAGGCTAACATGTTCTAGCATGTGCATATTCTGTAATTAAGAACCACAGCATAAAGTGTGTTTGTTTTTCTGAGCTAAGTCTTTCCAAAGAGAGGGACAGCATTTTGAGTAAGACTTGCTAATGTTACTAACAGCAGAAGCAGGCACAGTTGTGGAATGCTTCCATTAGTGATCTCTTCTACCACCATCCCCTGTGCCCCTTTACTGAGAAAGACTAAGCACATAGGGGGTTTTATATGAAAAATTCACAGTTGGTCTTCATGACCTATATTCTTTATTAAAATAACAGTTCTTTACCATGTCTTCCTATGTTTGTGATCAGCTTGCACGCTCCATCTGGTTGGCATGGCCCTATGCTAACAGTGTGGTGCTTGGACTGGGGAAAACAGCTTCTTGAGATGAATCTTGTTTCAGTAAGTGACTGGAACACCTACTGGCATTACTGTGTCCTAGACTAAGCAGTTCTAAAGGTAAATGCAGTTATTCACAGACCACTTCAGAAAACCATGTTTCACCATTTTCTGTGGAAGTAGAGTGATTATAACTTTTGGGTTCCCTAAACTTCACTAAGGTCAATGGGCTGGATACTGCTGAGGCAGTAAATCCACATTGAGCTGTATGTGGCTGTCAAGTTCAAATGCCAGTTTGTGTTTCAGAATACAGATTTACCTCCAAAATATTGTGTCAAATACCAGAATATTTACCCCTATAATAAGTTTGGTTTTGACATAATTTAATAGTTAAACTTCCTAATAACATATTTATCTTAAGCTTTCTTAAATGAAAAGAGGTAGAAAATAAGGCCTTCTGTCCCCAAAGCAGTTTGGGATCTTTCAGATTTTTTCTCTACTTTCAGCCTGCATTATCTTCCCATAATGATAACTGATGTAAGAGGCCATAAATCCTGTCTTCAAAATCCGATGGCTGAAATAATATATGCATGTGTTTTCTATAGAAATTCTCATTGAAAAAAAAAAAAGAGCAAGTGGCAGCTGTCTGACATGAAGGACTGTATGCCTATTAGGGAGAGGAAGAAAAAACAGCCTGAGGGAGAGCATTAAAGGTATGTCTACATAGTTGTGACTGAGTGCAGAGTTAGGAATTCTTCCGTGGTGTGCCTAGCAAGGTACAAATTTCATGTGCATTTTAGATACATTACTAGTTAATCCACACTGTTAAAATCTTGTACAGCATCTGACATAGAATGTAGATCTTAACTTCAAAGGAGGTAATAGATTTTTATTTTTTTTAATTTCCATTTTTGACCTCTGAATGACCAGATGAACATTTCTAATGCATTTCAAGGCCAGGTCAAATGTTATCACTAAACCTGCAGTGTGAGGTAATGCATGCACACTTTGGCATAGGTTTGAAAGCAGTGCTGCTTAATGATAGTTGAAGAGATGCTGTGCAAAACCAGACTGAAACTGTATATATGTGTTTGTCTCAATTTCTTCACCGTACTGGAACATTCTTTTGGTTTAGGCTATAATTTGGATCTTTCTTAATATGGTTTAATTTGGTCCATTGCCAGAACAGAAGCACATACTCTGTTTGTTTGTTTGTACCCTTTTTCTGTAGATGAAACTTAGTGATGTTGCACCCGCAGGTTAAATGGGATCACAGAGCTGATGAAAACTTACTTTATATATTTCTGAAGTGGTGTGAATAAGAGATGAGTTGCAAGAAA
Source organism: Eurystomus gularis (assembly GCA_013400335.1). Classification (NCBI taxonomy): domain Eukaryota; kingdom Metazoa; phylum Chordata; class Aves; order Coraciiformes; family Coraciidae; genus Eurystomus; species Eurystomus gularis. The sequence continues at coordinate 18,580 of VZZY01019566.1, read as the reverse complement.
TGATGGCTTAGATTTTTGGACTCTTGTCTGCACAGGGTCAGTTTTCTTTAACTTTGATCCCCACAGTTCAAACTCTGTTCCTATAAAATTCACTCCCTGATCCTCTGTCTTCCCTGTGGCTTTCTGTTTCTCGCGATGAGCCTTTCTTTTCTCTTGCTATACCATGTTTGTCCTATTTTCTATGGGGTTTTTTTTCCAACACTGTGAGAAATTCAGCAGAATTCACTTCTTAGCTTCAGCAACCACTTGAAGGCATCAGCTTCCTCAAGGTGCTGAATTAAATTCATCAGGTTTAACCACCTTCTGTTGCTTTGGGGCTCCAAAGCATGGCTTGCAGAGTCTTGGAGTATTTCCACAGGATAGCAGCTTTATTTGCAAGTGGTATATGGACAGGTATCTCATTTCATCATCAAGAATTCAAGAGAATTTAATTGTAAATACCTATAAGTTTGTGTGACCTGTACCATTTTCTACATTGGTATTGAACAAAAAGACCAATGAAGAGCTTCAGTTAATAAGTAAGGATGTAGCAATAAGGTGACAGTAGTGTGTGCACTGTGAGAGCGGGATTGCTTTGGGCATGAAATCAACATTTAAAACAAAAAAAAAACAAAAAAAAACCTGAAACAACAAAGCAAACAACAAAAATTACCTGAAAATTTGTGGTACTTGCATCTCCAAATATTGTCTGAGGGTGAGACAATATGGCTAGTTTAGAAAAACCTTACATTTTTGCTGGTTAAGGAAAGGAATTGACAGCATTGGAGAGGTGACTTGAAAAATTGAACCAAGGGTAAAATCTGAACTCAGACAAGACAGAAATAAAACATGCTTTTAACTGCACAGGTGACTATCAATGTACCCTAAATTCTCATTTTTTTCCACCTAGTCTGAGGTGGAATGCTTTATTAGATGTGAACTTTACAGCATCAGAGAATGGTAGTGATTGGAAGGGACCTCTGGAGATCATCTAGTCCACCCCCCCCTTCTAAAGCAGGCTCACTTAAGGGCAGGTTGCACAGGAACGCATCCAGGCATGTTTTGAAAGTCTCCAGAGAAGGAGACTCCGCAAGCTCCCTGGGCAGCCTGTTCCAGGGCTCTGTCCCCCTACTCGGATAAGAGCTGTTGGACTCAGTGCAGTTGAAAATGAGTTGATGTTTTACTGTCCTCTGGTAAGCACAATGGTCAGACTGCTTAGTGGGCAAGGCCCACGGCCTCTGCTTGAGGCATTGCAGAGCTCCTTGTCTCAGCATCTTCTGCTGTGGAATGTGCCTGGCCCTCACGAGACAGGGCCTGTCATTGCTCCATGATGTACGTCCTGCAGAGAGGGCTTCAGGGAGCAAGGACAAAGGATTGGCCTTTTCCAGATGGATAAATAGATGCTTGTCTGTGTCTGACTTGTGAGCTGGAGGATGACTGCCCCTTAATTAATTGATCATAAGATGGTTTTGGTCTCTAAAAACGTTGTTGTTGAGGAATTAGAAATAGTCATTTACATCTTCGGATTCAGAAATAATCTTTGCTGCAAGCAGAGCTTAGTTTTACTACCACGATGCTTGTGATGGTACACTTTCATACTTCTGGAAAAGAATAACCTCTATTTTTATTTCATTTAGCAGTGAAGTCCTGAGCTCTTTATACAAAATAGCCACTTTCATTTTTTTCATTTTCCTGTGAGGTTTACCAGCATTAGCTTTTCGTGCTGAAGCTGAAGGAATTGTTAAAAGTCCATGGATATGTTTCTAAGTCTTTCTGAAGGACTAATGTCTCCAGATATGTGCCTTTTGAGTTACGGTGGGAGCTGATGTCTGTCAGACTGTATTAGTACCTTAGACTTAAGCACTGAATAGAAAATTGAAGAAAATGATACTAACCAAGATTTCTTTAAAATCTAGTTATTTATAAAAAAGGAAAATAACACGTTTGTTGGGGGTTTTGGCCTCTTTAGTATCTGTAGGCATACTACTAATACAGTTATTTATCACTTTTCTCTTTTGCTTTCTATTATGTGCATTGTGATATTTTTCACTTCTGTTTTATAGAGGCTTATTATAAAAACTGGTACTGTTGTGTCACTCTTCATTTTAGCTGTTTCTAACAACAACAAAAATTTGGTTTAAAGGCTAAAAGATAGATAGTGTTTTCCATTGCTTTTAGAGTCAGGCCATTAAAATATCCATGCAGCATATGTCAAAGAGAAGTTACATAATCAGAGCGATTATATTACACTTGAAAAAAATATATGTGTTAAGTAAAAAAGGAACAATTTTGCTACATAAAAAGCTGTAGTGTTCATAAACATCTGTGAATATAAACCGTTCCGTTAATGAAAGTGGTGTTTCAGTGTAGTGTTTGTACAGAACCTATTAATAATTAATAGTATTGACATTTCTAAATTGTGTATAGGGAAAAGTAGCCTTTGGGTTCAAGTCCTTAAGCGACCTTGCATACTACAAACATTGAAAAAAGAACAAGCTAATTGTCATGGATAAAATAATGAACTCAAGATTTGTGTTAAGAGAATCTTTCAAGAGGGTGCTCCTAGATAAAAAGCCTTGATCGGGTGGAAATAGACATATTTGATGCTGTAAACCAGTATTTATGTCTGTCAGGTGGCCATAGGGCACCTTTTTACTTCTGCTGACTTACCAGCAAGGACTATTATTGGTGAGGGCGAGGCATGGTCCATAGAAAGTTACTTGCTCACTTGCTCCTTATGGAAGTAGAAATTTGTCTTAGATGCCTGCTTTCTGTTGTATAATACAGAAGAAAAAAATCTTGATTATTTAGGTTTAATACATGAACTCAGAAGGCTTGTTCTGTGGAATCTGTTTTCCTTCATCATTATGTGCACTTAGGGAAGTGAGACAGCTTGTGGCACACATGAACCGCAAGTGGGAGATTTTTGCTAGGTTTGTGATCAGAGGAATAAAGATTCTTGGTATGTCTGAATATTAATGATAGCAATTTTCTTCTAGATTCATGCACATATCATCCAGGTGTGCCAGTCTTTCATGATGCTCTCAAAGTAAGTACACAACTTATCCTTTTAAGTCTTACATTTTTTGTCCGTATATGTAAAACAGCATGCTCATATTTTCCTTTAAATTCCAAATCTTTCGTTGTGGTAGAAAGTGGTGTTCAGACTACCATGTTTGAGCGACCTCATGAAACAAGAAAAGCAGTCTTGCTCACACCTGAAGAAGAAATTTAGAAACTGTACTCACATGGTCTAAATGCCCTGCAGGTCTGTATGACACAGGGTTCCTATTGATTGACTTCAGGTGCCCCAGCAGTTTAATTAGTTCCTCTCAATAGGTCTTTGGAGGCATTGAGAGGTGTCACACTCAGTTAATTAATCTGCTTGGAATTCTGACCAGCTGCTTGTGGTCTTATTTGGCTGGAGCACTAATGCATATGTGACATTTGCCTACTGTAAAAAATAATTGTGTTCTGTTAATCAGCCAGATGAGAATGTTGGTTAAGTTGGGATTGGTCACCCACGCCTCTGATGCAGCTGTCCAGGATTCTTGGGCTGCATCTTCAGTAGTCCACTAAATATACCCGTGACTGGTCTCTGGTGCTTAGGCCAACTGCATAGCCCATACTTGTTATATTAAACTGTTTTACTGCTTCAAGATCTATTGGATGCATCTAAAATACCTACAGGGAATTATTTGAGACATAGCTGCCAGAACAATTCTGGAATAATAGTGTGTGGTCAGACATCTGGTGTCCAGAAATGGAGCCTGGCACTGTTTACTGTATTAATACAGTAGCCTAAGTTACTTTTCTTAGGACGCCAAAGTGCTATTTTAGCCCAGCTTTGGGGCAAGCATTTTTTCTTGGTACTTAGGAACTTCCAGGCTGAGAGAGTTGGGGTTCTTCAGCCTGGGGAAGACTCCAGGGAGACCTCATCCCGGCCTTCCAGTATCTGAAGGGGACCTACAAGAAAGCTGGAAAGGGACTTTTTACAAGGGCTTGTAGTGATAGGATGAGGGGTAATGGCTCATGGAAGCTTGCCTGTATGTGCTGGGCAGTGTGTTTTCTGTGAGCAGTTGCTCGTATTGCAGGACACAACTCGGGAATCAGCCATCATTTGCCACGGGCAAGTTGCAATAGATGCTGTTAGATCAAATACGATACAGTTATTTAGACTATGGCAATTTTTTTGGGTACGAAGTTATAATTGTATTCATAACACAGTACATAAAACTTGTACTTAGTTATAAAGACGGAAGTTAAACAGTTATCTCAAAAGCTTGTGTTCACTCCCTCTTCCTCTTATGTAAGCACTGTTTTTAAAACAAGTACTGTTTTCCCTCTCTTGTTATCTTATATTTTGGCCTAATTAAAATTTTATCATAATTTTGTATATGTAGCTTTCTTCCTGCTATGAATTCTAGGTAATTGAAGTGGGAAGGGTAAATCTCTTGTCTCCTGGACTGTGGAAGTATTTTGAGGATATTTTAGGACCACCTGCTTAAAATCCATTGTGTCTCACTGCTTAAGCTCTCAAAGCGGTGGTGCTTTTATTAGTCAAACTGTTGCCCTTAATAAAGTTCTTTGAGTTCTAAGATATGTGTTCACAGTGGCAAGGTAATTTTCTCTAAAACTGGATTTCTGGTTTATATAATAAAAAGTGCTCTTGATGGATGCAGTTGAATAGATGGCTTTGCAGTGCCAACTTTGTGGTGGGAAATACGCAATTTAAAATCTTGACTAGTGATTGAGGAAAGAAAAAAGTCCTTATCATTTAGGAAGGGAGCCTGTACATTCTGCCACAGGTGAGCCTAGTCGCAGGTGATACTATTTCTTTGTTTTGCTTACATGTTACTTCATGAGAAAAAGTAGCATTTCTGTTTTCTGTTGTCCAGAGCTGACACCTAACTTGTCATGGAAGTTCTGCCTCATGTTTACCAAATCTTCTGATTAAGGCAGCATGAGTGAAATGGCAGTTGTACAGGTTTCTCTGGCTTTTAAAAATGCAGATGATGATGATATTGTCCAAAGAAGGGAAGAAAATAATCTCTAATCATGATGCACTACATCTTGTGAAGGACTATAATTAGGCTTGTGCTTTTTATAAGCTGTTGCCAAGTAAGGTAGTCATGCTTGTTTTGTTTTTATTCCAAAATGTTTACAGGGTTGGTCATGTTGTAAGAGAAGAACAACGGACTTTTCTGACTTCTTAAGCATTGCGGTAGGTACTCATTATTGTTCACAGTTTTTATACTGTGCTAAATATTAAATTGTACACGTCTTTGCGTGTTTAAAATTTGCATACTTTTGTTAAAACTCTTCAATCTCGCAGGCACTACTTTTCTTGATAGAATGTAGAAGCTGAGCCTCATTTTCAAGCTTTAATGTGTATAATTCTATCAAAACCTGTTTAGACACTTGTTAGCAATGAAGGAAGGTCAGTACTCTGCTTGATTATGGAAAGTACGCTTTTTTTTTTAATGTATGCCCAAATGAAGATGTTTTCCACTTTGGCTTCAAAGGAAATCCTACAACTAATGTTTAGAGTGGGCTAAAGAAGAAGATGGGGCTGAAGAAATAGATCAACAAACTTGTTAGAGTTTTTTATATTATTTTAATTGCTAACACAAACTACACTGCACATACATATAAATATATGCTTTCCCCAGTAGGGCTGTACAAAGGGTCTACATAACAGTGAGAAACCTCCCGAGCCTGTTAAACCAGAAGTCAAAACTACCTCTGAACGAAAGGAGCTGGCTGAACTGAAACCCAAATTTCAAGAACACATAATTCAGGCACCAAAACCACTGGAAACCATTAAAAGGCCCAGGTACAGTATATGAAACTAAGCTTTGCCAAATTCGTGGCCAGTTGGCCAAGTTAAAGCTTATTTGGTTATTCAGTGTTACACATTTCATACAGTGTAAAAATTCCTAAATGAGCCTTAAAAGAGCTTGTGTTTGGTAGCAGCGATGATGTTATCTTAAGCTTCAAAATGAGATAAAATAATTCTTGTTAGGACAAGGTAGTAGTGGATCTCTTGGCATTTAGCTTCACAGGAAACAAAAATTGCAGTCTGCAGCCTTGTAGCTTAGGATGCCCCTAGCCATTGTGTTTAGTGAAACAGCCTGTCTTTAGATTCTTTAATCTCTCTGATTTATCTTTATTGTTACAGATTATTTAGAATTTCCTGTTGAAAGCCAAGACTACCTCCTAAATTTCTAGTCTGTTTTTCCATAAATAGTAAGAACTTGCATTTAGAAATCTTTTTTTTTTTTTTGTTAGCAAGATTAAAAGTTACTACTTTGTTGTCTTTTGTAAATTATTTATTTTTCATGAAGCTGACATGAATGCATGGACTTTTTTTTTAGCCCAGATGAACCAATGACAAATTTGCAGCTGAAAGTGTCAGCTTCCTTGAAGCAAGCACTAGATAAACTGAAACTATCATCAGAATATGAAGAGAAAAAAGGTAAGGATATAGGGAGGTTAAGTAGATAGATGATGCAAATTGTCACACAGATAAATGAAACGCTATTTTTTTTGTTGTTTCTGAAATCATCGTTTCATGTAGTTATGTTTTTGTTCATAACAGTCTGGCAAGTAACTTCCAGTCTAGGGAATGATAAAATTTAAAAGTGAACAATGTGGAGACTTGGGTGTTAGAAGCAGAATGTTGCTGTTGAAATTTCTTGAACTGCCTGTTTTGTAAGATTTCCTGGTTAGAATGGACATGATGGAAACATCCATTTCTGAATATATGACTGAAGGTGTCCCCAGGAAATGAGAAATGTCACTGCAAACATGATACTCTAGAAAGCTTTTCGTAAACTAGTGAAATTCCTCTGAAGATTAATTGGTTCTAGAACCTTCATCTGTTTTCTCCTCTTTTTTTTCTTCCTACAGTTTATTTGGGATTTGGTTCCAGAACTACACTGCTCCTTAAGAAATACTTTCTAATTTCAACCTACATTTGTGGCAGTTTTATAGTCCTTTGTTCTCATGCCAGAACTGGCATTTAGCTCTTCGTTCTACTTGGTATCCAAATTCTTGTATGTACTTAACAGACAGCAGTTGGAACCTCTTATATTCTTAGGTCTACAAAACCAAACAAGATGAGTCTCTGTTCTCTCCCCCTGTGACTAATAATTGTCCCACTTAAAACAGTGTAAAGGTTTAGAACCTAGAATCTGATGCATGGGTGATACAGCTTTTGGAATGTTTGCATAATTTCTGTTTCTTTGAGCTTTGCTGGCAGACTTCAGTGTCAGATAGCTTGAGAGGGTTTTTTTCTAATCTACTCTTTAGCTCGTTTTAATTCTTAATAAAAGCAAAATATTTAGTACATCATACAATTGAGTTGCTCTTTTCTATAATACGATTTTGTTTACAGAGGAAGACAGCGATGAAATCAAGATTGGAACGGCATGTAAAAATGCAGGCTGCTCAAAAGTAAGTTATTTGGTTCCACTTGTAAACCTAGCGGCTAAACTCTTAAGTGCACAGTTCTGTTTCCCTTTCTGAGATGTTTTTTCATGTGCTACAAATTGATTTGGAAATGGCAAAAAGTCCATCAGGCTTAATGAACACACATCTGATAACACACTGGTAGGGACTGATGTGGGCTCTTCCATACTATGCATGCAGGAAGTCCAAGATTACCTTTTTTTTTTAAAGCCTGTTCTGAACTTCTAATTATTAAACTTGCCAAACCCAGGATACTGATGTGTTTCAACTTCAGATGTTAAATATAATACTGGTGAGAGGTGGCTTACTGCTATCACTTGAATGGCTCTTGATAATCTGTATATAGCAGAAGCATCTTATCAATTGATTAAAAACTAAATTAACGCTTCCTGCCAAAAGAATCCACAAAATAATGTTTTAACACTTCAAGCACCAAAATTAGTCTTTATATTTACATAGTTATTTAAATTGAAAGTTTATGACGTCCTTCTGCTGTACAGCACGAGACAGTAGAATTTAAGCAGGTATTTCACGGGACATCTGACACATTTTGCATTTTCTGCTGAAACCCTGGTGGGAGAACTAACAGCCGTCTCTTATTTGTGTTAGGAAGAACTGTTCCGATACTCAGTGGTGGAGTTGTATATTGTATAATTTACTTCCTTTTGAGAATCCTTGTGTTTTATGAATGATAAATTCCATTTATTTTCCACTTAGGTACTCATGTTCTCTGAATATTCAGAGTATTTTTAAAGATAGATATCTCTAAGGATCTAGAGTGACCTTTATGAGCATAGATGATGTCACCATTGATGTACGCCATTGAACTAATACAACATAGAGCTTGTTAGGAGGAGTGTGAGGGAACCTTCTGTGAATGAAGGTTGGATGGTTACTTTGAAAAGCTAGGGCAAGCCATTAGGTCTAGATTATTTACTCAGAAGCTCTGTAGCACTTTGTTCAATGTTTCTGTTGTGAGTTGTGTTTTGGTTTGGTTTTTTGCCTTTGGTCCACATCCTATAGACGTAATACCTTTCCAATGCTTTATTTTACTAGACATACGAAGGACCACACAGCACAGAAGAAGTATGTATATACCATTCTGGTGTACCTATATTCCATGAAGGGTTAGTATTCAATCAACTTTAATTTTTTTTTTAATTAGTCTATGATGTGTTCCTGCTTTCTTTGTAGGTGGTGCCTTGTTTTTGTTCGTATTTCTTCTTCGGTCAAAAATGGCTGTGCTTGAAGAGAGTATACTACATTAACAGTAATATTGCTTAAAGGAAACATATTAAGTGTTCACAATAAATGGCGTCCTAAATATTATTTGTTAATTACTTTGCAAACTTTCAAGGATGAAGTATTGGAGCTGTTGTAAAAGAAAAACGTCTGACTTCAACACATTTTTAGCTCAAGAAGGCTGCACGACAGGAACACACGTGTGGACTAAAAAGGATGCGGTAAGTGGCGTTAACGCTGCGTTCGGTGGCTGGCCATCCGGAATTTTGAACACTGAAATGTAGTTAGTAGCTTGGCTGAGTTACTACTGTAGTTGAGCTGTTACAGGTCGCTACCTTTGAAATAAGATGGAGGATATTATGCACAGCATGACAGCAGAGAAACAATTTGAGGTCATCTGTGGTAGAAATACCTTTCTTTTTACTGATATATATAGCATCCCTATTTTATAGTAAAAGTGGTTTTAACAAATTCAGAAAAAAAAGATAGCAGTTGTTTCGTCTTTGTTAGTTAAGAAAGTCTATAGTATTCCATATAGAAAGTATTCCATATATACTAGTTTAAAATAAGATTATTAGAAGTCTTTCCTCTCCCAAAGACCATGAAAAGAGCAGCTGTAAAAGTTCCATATTCTAAAGAACCGTGCTTCCAGTTTCCTTCACAGCAGTTGTGTTGTTGTTTGGGTAGGGATGCCAGGACAGGTAAGGTCGGTCACATTCCATGCGGGGGGGAGTAGGGATGGAAGGGTTGCGTTTTCTGTCTAATTTGGGTTCTTTTTATTTTTCTGACCTGAATTGGATTCAGTGTTTTGGTTTGGCTGCCAGTATAAAAAATACAGAGAGAGCATCTGCTTAGTTCATACGTATTTTGTTGCAATGTTGGCAACAAACTGCAGAATTACAAGGTGAAAAATGCTTCCATTCTAGATTTTAAAAGATTCTTAAGGAATGTTATAGAACATAATAACGGAACTGAACACTTTCTTCAAAAACATTAGCTGGTCACATGTTGGATGCAGGTGAACACAAAATTCTTGTTATCAATTTATTGTCTATTGCTGAGGGAAAATGGGTTTGATACTGCAAATCTCAGTAACATTTAACAAGAAAATACATATTATAGAAAGTGTGGTTCTGTTCCCTCATTCTACAACAATTACTTCAAGTCCTTTAAGTCATAGAATTGCTACTTACTTTGAAGATTTACGTTTAAGAATTATTTTCAAATACAGAAAGGAGAGATTAGAAAAAAAAGATGAAGTTGTGAGCCTAAACCAGGAATCATAGAATCATTAAGGTTGGAAAAGACCTCTAAGATCTTCAAGTCCAACTGTCAGCCCAGCACTATCATGACCACTAAACCATGTCCTGAAGTGCTGCAACTACTCATTTTTTTAACACCTCCAGGGATGGTGACTCCACCACCTCCCAGGGCAGTCTGTTCCAGTGTTTGACCACTCATTCAGTAAAGAAATTTTTCCTAATATGCAATCTAAACCTCCCCTGGTGCAACTTGAGGCCATTTCCTCTCATCCTATTGCTTGTTGCCTGGGAGAAGAGACCAACATGTACAACTTCCTTTCAGGTAGCTATAGAGCAATAAGGTCTCTCCTCAGCCTTCTCTTCTCTAGACTAAACAGTCCCCGTTCCCTCAGCTGCTCCTCGTAAGATGTGTTCTCCAGACCCCTCACCAGCTTCATTGCCCAAGGGAAGTTCTCTCGTGAAGAATTTACCCAGATGTTAAGAAACTATGTGTATATTAAAAGTGTTTATATTGAGATAATGGGTTTTAGCTAACAACAGTTTTTTCACTTCACCTTTTTGCTGCCATTTTGGGTTTTTTCACTGTTTATTTTACCTGCATCAAAGAACAGGGGGTAATAGTCAATAATTCTTGGCGGTAATATGGAAGTTTCTTAGCATCATGGCTTTCTTTTTCTTTGTTCAGTTCCTTTCTACAACTGGAAAGGAAGTTAATCCAACAAATAACATTATTTTTTGGTTGATTGTTCAGTGTTGGTTTGTTTGGTTTTTTTTCCATCACAATGTCTCAGTTTTTCACTGTCATCTCTGTCATAAGCATTGGTTTTCTCGCTTCTGATTTTTGTCAGGGACCAGTAGCTGAAATATTTAGTAAAAAGATGTAAATGGAGTCTTGCAATCTCCTGTGAGCATGAAATATAGTCCTTTATTTGCTATTAAAATAGTCCTGGGCTTTTACCCTGCTTAATCTTGTAAAAATAGTCCTGAATGCAATTTTAAGCCTTTTCTCGGTACCTCTTTTCCTTATATAGGGTAAGAAAGTAGTTCCATGCAGGCATGATTGGCACCAGACTGGAGGAGAAGTGACTATTTCTGTATATGCTAAAAACTCTGTTCCTGATCTGAGCTATGTAGAAGCAAATAGCACAATGGTGAGTGTCTACCTTAAGATGTAATTCTTTTTTTTTTCTTTTTTTAATTCTTAGAACAGCATGAAGTTAGGAATATCTGGCTTCTGCTTTGTTCACAAGGCTCAGGTAGCATACGAACCTTTTTTGAGTAATGGCTCTTTCTTGCCCTTTGGGTTTGAGTATGTATAGCTTTTTTTTTTCCTTTTGTTTGGACATTTTTCTTTAATTTTCTACTTATTTTTCTAAAAGCTGCTATCTAATATGTCAAAAAAACCCTCTTTGACTTCTCCAATTAAAACCTGAGTGTTGATGGATTTGCATCACCATCCATGTGAAATATTATAGATTCATAATGTATTTGTATTTGGCTTAATGTAATTGAATAGCATTCTTCAAAGTATGCAGTTTTACAGCTGCTAATATTAAACAAGTGTTAAAACACTTCTCTGATTTCATAATCACACGTTTGGAGAAAATTAGACAGCTTCCAGGATGTGTATGTGCCCATTATTGACTATGATACTGTATCAGAATCTGTTAGAATAGATTTTCACTTCTGTGTCTCAGGGACAATTTGTTCATTATAGGATCTGTGTCCTAATGTGATATATTTTGCTTAAACATATTTGGGGTGTCAAATGTTTTATTAGCCTGACAAAATTTTCTGTTGTTCTTCCTGTTCAGTTAAATATCCATATTGTCTTTGAAGGGGAGAAGGAATTTCATCGCAGTGTGAAATTATGGGGAGTACATATAAGAATAATATTACTATTTAAAAAGAAAAAACAAAACAACAAACCAACCAGAATATAGCAAAACACAAACCTGCTTCTTCGTTTTCATTGTTACCCTGCCTTTTGAAAGAAATTCAGTTGTGTGTCATTCACTAATTACATCTAAATCAGAATCAGATGCCCCAGTTGGTCAGGTAGAACGTCCTAGTTGACGCTGCTTTGAGCAGAAGGTGACCTCCTGAGGTCCTTTGAATGCCAACACCATGGTAGTGCTGTTGCAGGAAACCTGCGAGACTACGTAGCTGTGTTTGTGTTAGACCAGTGTATATGTTACATAGGCTTATGTGCATAGCTTAGGAGAGGGCTGACTTCTCTAGATAACAACAGGAACTCTACCTAAACATCTACTGCAATTCACTTATAAAGTACTCAACTGAATTCCCAAATCTCCAGCAGTCTGTTTCTTAAACTGAAGCGTGAACGATGTTTTCTGTTCTAGGTAATCGATGTAAAGAGGAGTTACGTGAACATGACGGCGACAAAGATTGAGCTCACCATGAGAAAAGCAGAGCCCCTGTTATGGGCAAGTCTTGAATTACCGGTATCCAACACACAACAAAAAAATGAAAATTCAGATCAGTAACGATTCCAAGGGACAACTTACTTCCCATTATGAAGTGGTGACTTGCTACTGTAATCAATTATTTAACTTTTATATAGATTTTTTTTTTTCTGTTAGATCATATGTTCCATTCTACAAAGAAATTTGACGCACAGTAAATGGGGGTGTAAGCTTGAAGGGTAATTGCTATTTCTGCTCTTGCTCCCATGTGTATATTTATTCTAGCTGGAGTGTCTCCATGGGGATTTAGAGTAGAAGAGCTGTTGGTCTCTGCTTACACCCTTACGTACCACTCACTGTCCCAGTAGATGTGTTCTCAGTCCACTCTGTGTGTTAATTTTTCAAGCATTTGGTTTAGGCTGGATCTACAGGGTAGCACATGTTAAATTCAGCACGGTTCATTATGAAGCATGCAGTAATGCAGATACCAAAATCTGAATTTATGAAGCGATTAGCATGCGATTCTACAGCTAGAACAAAAAGTTACATACCCATAAAGAACATTTGCAGACTTGCATTTTTGTCTTTTGAAACTGTTTCAATACCTGTTGGCTGTGTAGGGATGGAATAAACGGTATTTTGCTAAGGATTTCAGTACTTGCTGACTCTTTTGCTGTCTTTCATGTATAAAAGCAGGAGATCAGATTAAAAACAAAGTTATCAAGAGGGGAATTATTTTTTTTTTCAGTCCTGTACCTTTTGATATTTGAATTGTTAAATAGAAAAGTGAATGGACAGTGAAATGGCTGAATAATTTAGTGTCTCAGCTGTGGAGAATACACAAACAGCAGACTATTGTAAAATTACCAAGGTGCTGTATATATTTGACAGTCTTCAGAATGTATATTCTGTCGTGTTCTACCACATTCAGAATTATGACAACTCCTTCAAAGTAGGTGGAGATGTGTAGTAGAAGGCAGCACACACTGTAGGTGTCTCAGGAAATTTACTTCCATGGAGATACACAAAGCTTTTGTTTCTGAGGATGATAATCCAAGAACTAAATTCATCTACAGGACAGATCTTAGGAGAAACAAACAAGCTTTAAAATGTCTGTCTCATCATAATTGTACCTTTGAATTAAAATATATTAAAAATATTCTCTTTTGAACAGCATAAGCAAACCCCTGTAATTAGAAATCGAGACCTCATTTTTGTTTTCAGTACAGGTCTGTGGCTGAAAACAGGATAGTTTTAAAGATAAGACTTACAAAAGCATTAACACATTCAGTAATGTTACTTGCTCTTTCTGCTTGACATAGTTTCTTAATTTTTGGTTGCAGCTGAAAGAATAACAATATTTTTGTATATAAGTCATGCAAAATGTACACCCTTATTTATTGTGCCAAAATATATATACGTAAACGTGCAGTCCTGTAGACTGTGGAAATGTGTGAATGCTCATCTCCCTACCTTGCCAGACCTGGAGTAATGTCAAGAGAAACACAGAATTTGACTTGAGCTCAGAGTTCTGTCTCTAGCAGTACTTAAAATCCTACTTTATGCTTTAAGTCATAGGAAATCACCAAAGAAACCATCCCCAAACACCAGGAGAGTAACACCAGTGCTGTCTAGATGAAATGTGCTTTGGTGCTTCTTTACCCTCATTTTAAGATCCTGTTTCCTTGTGGACTTTTGAGTGTGGTTGCTTACTCCCTTGGGCCCCTATTACAAGTTTCAGCTCTTAAGTTCTACCCAAAAGATTTTCTCAGCTTCTAATACTGCTGCCTTTTTTTTTTTTTTCAATTAATTTTAAAATGTCAGATGCTGTGAGGGGGTGGGGTACAAGCTTACAAAAATGTATGCCTTCAAATGGTCCTCTAAAAATTGAACAGATGTTCCCTGATGTGTTCTAAACCTGGAGGTGGAGCTCTTACTAGTATAATACTGAGAGCAATCACTTCAGTGGGTGGAAAAGTCTAGATAGCTGTAGCTGCTGGTGTGCCGTCCGTGTTTTTATATGCAAGCCTCTGAATGTGGACAGCACGATGAGAAGGGTTTAAATACCAGGATAAAGTTCTTTTTTAACAAGCACGTTCAAATGTGTGTTTATCCATATGTGTATATATAAATACCCTAAATTTCTTATGTTCTCCAGGGTTTTTTTTAACCTATTTTGAACTTATTTCCATCCTCACATGCAGTAGGTTTACTTCGTGTAAAATCAATTTTAGAGAACTACAAGGGAAATGGAATTCCCTGGGAAAACAGAATTTCTGTTTTTAAGCAAGTTATATTCTCCCTTAGGATGCTAAATGGAGAGAAATGTGGATGAATGGACCTTCTGCTGTTAATGCTGCAGGTTTGGGGACCCTGTAACTATTTGTTACACTCTTTTAAATGACATTCTGCTGCCAGCTGAGCCAACTTGGCTGGAAGTAGAAGAAAGCTCCTGTAAACATGGTTCTCAGTTTTGTTTTTTATTCATTTCTCCTACTCTCTTGTTCATAATTTCAGCACAAAATTAAAAATACTTTAAAGAGTTCCCATAATGACTTGCCCCAGCAGTGGCAAGAAAACCACTTTTTCAATTCAACTGTTTAAAAAAGTAAGCAAAAAAAAAAAACCAAACACAACGAAAACAACCAGCTATGATCAGGCAAGAAGGTACAGGTTTGAAAAAGTTTTCTATGCCTCTGTGTGACAGTTCTCAAAATGAAAGGAGAAGCTCTCAGCTGGTGTAGATGGCTGTAAGCTCTTGTTTAGCTGCATTAATTCTCAGCAGTTTTTTATAACGATATGCTTGCATCCACCATCCAGCTGCAAAAGCCGCCTTGCTGGATCTGAGCGTTTTGAGCAGTGCTCAGCACGGGCTTCAACACACCGGTGTTTGATCCTGGTATTTTATGAGATGACATCTTGACGTGGGTAGTGGCAGCTGGAATATTGGTTTGGCTGTATCTTGTTAGTGAACATGGAGAGAAGGTGGAACCGGCGGTGGGGTACCAAACCAATCACAATA
This sequence comes from Eurystomus gularis, assembly GCA_013400335.1. Lineage (NCBI taxonomy): Eukaryota > Metazoa > Chordata > Aves > Coraciiformes > Coraciidae > Eurystomus > Eurystomus gularis. The sequence goes on along the minus strand of VZZY01019566.1, from coordinate 3,176 downwards.
CGTTCTCCAGAGCAAGATTTGAGAACTGAATGGTTGCAGGTCACACAGACTTCCACCTGACTAGTAACGGTGAAATTAAATTACAAACAAAGATGTACTGGTATTACTTGCCGTTTAAATTTATCTCTTTTCGTGTTTTCAGAAGTTATGCTGTGCGTAAGTTGGTTAACTCAGTACAGTCTAGCTATATTTTTGTAATGAATGAGTCTTTAAAAGCTGTAGTGTCTTTCAGTGTGGGTTTCCATGTGACATGTAGACAGCGCATTGCTTGTCTCAGAACTCGCTGCCCCGGTGCATATAAAGCTCCCCCTTCACAATCCCCTTTTAATAGGAAAAATTTCGTGGGTATACAAGTCTCTGACGGAAATCATAATCTTTTCCCTTGTATACAAGCCCATTTTCCTGCCTAGCATTAGATATGATATCTGTAAGAACATTGCCTGGAAGAGCTGGAATTTAATGTTAATATACTGCGAAGTGCTGGGCTGTTGAGCTGGGCTGGCTCTTACATTTTACAGGGCATTGGTGTAACTTGACCAGAAAAAATCTTACTTTGGCTGATCTTGTAGAATTCGTACATTACCAAGTCACCATTTCAATAGCTTCAGGATGAGTTTTACTAGGAATTTTGCCTTGAGAAAAAAAAAACAAAAAACCCAAACTACTTATCCTACATAATGATTCATTTTTTGCTTGCATTCTTTAAACGTGGCTTGAGTACTGGTTAAATCCTGCACCTGTTAATCCTTGGTCGCTACTATATTTTTTTTAATCTCCATTCAGGAACAAGATCCTTTTTTCAGTAATGAATTACCTGTCTGGAACAGGGCCGAATTGGATGGGGCCTGGAGAACCCTGCTCTAATGGGAGGTGTCCTTGCCCATGGCAGGGGGGTTGGAACGAGATGATCTTGAAGGTCCCTTCCAACCCAAACCTTCTGTGATTCTCTAACACTGTTTTAAGGTGATAATAATTTTGCCATTATGGGTCTTAAATCACAGTTGAAGGGGGAGGCGATGCCTTTTTTCATGGTTGGTTGATTCTTCACATTCATAAAACTTATATGCAGAAATTAATTTCATGTCTTCATGCTCCATTTTTTTTTCTACATGTATTCAATAAAATTCTTATTACATGCTGGTTGCAATTTGGGTTTTTCTGACTTTTATTTTTGTTTCAACACAGTTGTTGAAATAAAATCTAAGTGGGCGTGTTTTGCACGGGTCAGTCTAGATGAGAACTGCGTGGCAAAGGGTTTTTTCCCCACCTCTTGGCTTCTTTCTTTGCCTGTTGCTTACTAACAACAGCCCACTCAAGACAGGGAAGTTTTGCAGCCGTTTAGTAAGTACAGCTACTCGTCTGGGCACTGCCTCATTCACAGAAATTGTTCTGTCCAAGAATTTTGAGCTGCCACAAACTTACAGGAACTGGAATAATTCCAAATACAATTTTTGGACTGTCTCTAAAAATGCTGAAGATACTGGAGCTCTACTGCTTTTTTTTTTCCTATTGATTTCATGGAAAAAGAAGGTACCTGTCAAAACCTCTGGTATTCCCACCATGGAGAGAGGAAGGATTGACTTCTTGGGGCCTGAAATTTTCCATGCTAATAAAAATCATGTTTTCTCAAAGTTTGGTTAGGTGTTTTAACCAAAGGTAGCCAAGATAATGTCACAAACCCTATGAACTAATCCATGGTTACTGTGCCAAATGGTGGTTAGTCAAGCCAGTTCAGTGTCTCGTGAGTTTGCCCGCAGAATGAAGAGTAAGCGCTGGGAAGGCAGGGTGTCAGACATGAGGAGGATGGGCGGGCAAAGACCACAGTCTCCTTAAAGCTTCTCTGTGGGCAGCACAGGTTTCAACCCATGTTCATCAAGTCAACATTTTTCTTGTTCAACTTCCAAGCATTTTGTTTTCCTGGCACAATGTTGACACAAACAGGAATGAAGAACTGCTGTACGTGATCACTGTCCATGTGTTTGTCAGTCCTGTGAGACTAAAAGGAAAGGGGCTGTAGGAACGGGTACCTGTCATCTGGAGGTGTGTGACGTGCATCAAGGTGGTTTTCTTTAGCTTCATTAATCAACCCATGCGATGACTGATTCTGGCTATCCAGGAAGAGCTCGGGTGGCTTTGCAGCCTGTGTACTTTTGTGTGGGAAGGAAGCATCCTCTTAAATGAAATACTTTTGTTATCTACTGGAAAAAAAGTGGTTTAGAAGTTAGTTCCTTGTTAAATATTAATAAAAGCAGCATTGCAACAGAAGTCATTCAAAGTTGGCTGGAAGCAAAGCTGTTGCTCACAACCATGTATGAAATACTTTTGGTCCAGAAACGTTAGTCTGTGAAATGTGCTTTAAATTTATAATAAATATTGATGCTGCATTATTACTGCTGAATTCACCACTTGGGAGAAAACTGACCTAATGTGCTTCTAGCGTAGTACACTTAACCGAATCTCTTCCTGCTTTATAGAAAACCAGACTCATGTCTAAGAGGCAGACTTGATACTGTGCACTACTAGACCCCAAGGGACTTAATTGGTTTTTCTTGAAGGAAACACTTTGTAATCAAGTTTTCACAGAATCACAGAATGGTAGAGGTTGGAAGGGACCTCTGGGGATCATCTAGTCCAAACCCCCCACCAAAACAGGTTCTTCTAGGGCAGGTTACACAGGAACGTTTCCAGATGGGTTTTGAATATCTCCCGAGGAGGTGACTCCGCAACTTCCCTGGGCAGCCTGTTCCAGGGTTCTGTCACCTTCACACTAAAGAAGTTTTTCCTCATGTTGATGTGAAACTTCCTGTCTTCCAGTTCGCATCCTTTGCCCCTCGTCCTATCACTGGGCACCACTGAAAAGAGACTGGCCCCATCTTCCTGACACCCACCCTTCAGATATTTATAAATATCAACCAGATCCCTTCTCAGCCTCCTCCAGGCTAAACACCCCCTGGGCTCTCAGCTTTTATATTGTATACAACTGCTGAGCAGCAATGGTGAACTAGTAACAACAGATGAGGAGAAGGCTGAGATACTCAACAACTTTTTTGCCTCAGTTTTTACTGGCAACCTCTCTCCTCACAGCCCTCCAGCTGATGGCCCACAAGACAGGGACCAGATAGACAAAGTCCCTCCCGCTGTAAGCAAGGACAGGGTTCGTGACTATCTGAGGAACC
>VZZY01019564.1:57034-71783 GCA_013400335.1 Eurystomus gularis | reverse complement strand
GCTGACATCTTCTAGAGGTGCAATATTGGAATTGATATTCAAGGTTAACTGGGGTTACAGATAAATTATGATACATCTGGCCAGAAGTAACATTAGAACCAAGATACGTAATTAAAGCATTTCTTCAGTTGGCTTGGTCAGTTCAGAAGTTATCATCATTTTAAGATCCTACACTTTTAAAATCAGTAGCTTCCTGTGGGGATTTGGTGGTGAAAAGCTGAATTAATAACTAAATAGCTTCCTATTGTTGATGGAACAGAAACCTGGCATGTTCAATTTCTTCAGTTTTCAGCCAAAAAAAAGCAAATCAAAACTCCTGAATAATACATACGGCCCCCCCCCCACCCAAAAAATAAAATAAAAAAAAAAAATTAAGCCAAAAAAATCCCCGAAACAAACCCTGAATCACAAAAACAACAAACAAAAACCACAGGAAAACAGTCTGTCTTAGAAAGTAAGATATCCCCTTTTGCACAAGCTCTGCATTGGTACTGGACACAAGGTACTTGGGGATCAAATGACCAAGATTGAAACTACAACTACGAAACGATGATGGTCTCATTCTCTCTGGAATATGGATGCAAGACAGAACTAAGAAGAAAGTATAGGAACTACCTGGCTCCCTTCTCAAAACAGTCTTGTTTGGACATGAATTGTTCTACTTTCATTTTAACCTTTTTTATCATTCTTTCCTCAGGTTCACCTGAAAGTATCACCCAATGGTGAGATTAACCATAGGAATGAGCTGAATTCACATTTAAAACACCTGAAAACACATTTGACTTTGCAGAAAGCTGAGCTATGACTGACATATTCACATCTGCTTTTGTCATGACAGCACTTATTAAAACAATCTAAAATAACACTTTAAAAGAATAAAAAAATTAACAACTCTTTTGTAAACCCCTAATCAGTTTGTAATTAAATCCACACATCATATCAGCTATAATTTAGTTATGCTTTCCTGTGTGTTCTTGCAGGTAAAATAAATAGAATTATTTACACATCTATAGAGACAGTGTACTTCCAGTTTCTTCTGTCCCAAAGCAAAACAATCATTCCTTTTTCCCTTTTCTGTCAGTCAAGAACTGTATGTGATACCTTTCATTCTCCATACATCTATGTGCAGAAAGGTAACTAAGTTTTGAGGAAATGTAAATTTTCTGCATTAGTGGGAAGTGAAAGACTGTATCCATGAAACTCTCACTCTTCTCACAAATACTAAGTGCACAGTAGGGGCTAATAATAAAACAATTTAACCACACAAACAATCATTAAGCTAGTACCTAGTGTTGCTGCTATTCTTGCTCTACTACTTCTAAAGAAGTAGTCTGGAATCTTTCCTGTAAATAGCAAAGCAGTATCTTGTATAGGACTATATGTTTATATTCTTTAATGCTTTTTGGTACAAATACACATAGTAATAATCTTTTTATGTAATTATATTTGTTATTGATTTATTTTTCTCAGACTGTTAGGGAACAAGGAATGGCACCACCTGAAGACACTGAGGGTTTTCTATGAAGGCTTAAGCTCAGACACTCACTACTGATTCTGCCATTTGTCAGGTGCTAACACCACACTAACTTGCTGTCACAATCTCAAAAAGTGAGAATTATAGAAAAGTAAGCATTAGAAACACTAAATTCCTGAGTGTTCAGTGACACTTTTCTGAAGTTACAGGCAACAGCATAGCAAAATCACATGGAAGGAAAAGGGAGTCAGCAGAATTCAAGTTTTAAAAAAAAAAAAAGAAACAAAACAAATGCAAAATTTTCACAAGAAGATGAGACATTAGTCTACATCACTCAGGAATGAGATGAGTTCTTTATGATTTAGAGCCTTCACCTCAAGATATAGCTCAGCCCTAATAGCTACGCTCCAGTCAAACCACAAAGCTAACCAAAACTAGCAATGGATAAAGTCTATCTATAGGGCTGTGGAGATTCTTGGTCTAAATGTAAAGGTCCCTTATGGACTTAGAAGTTTGGAATTCACATTATTGTTGCAGATAAAAAAAATCACAACACATAGTGGTATTTGGTTCTACAGGCAAACTGAACCTGAACTTCTTGTCTCCAAGTTTACACTGCTATTTTATAGTAGGAAACCTAACAGCATGCTTCAACTTAACCAGCTCACACAAATAAATGATGTATTACATTCTTTATAGTGCTGTGGTATGTCCAAAAATGTAATTACATATAATAATTTTATAGCTATTGAAAAAACAGTCTTCTCTGCCAAAGTAAGAACTCTCCACACATGATAAATCTGTAGATCAGTGAAATGAACAGATATATTACTACTCATCTTATTAGATCCATAAATACACGTTTGACCTGATCCTGACAAAAAGCAAAACAAAACTTTAAAATATAAACTTTAAAATATAATCTGGGGCACATTCAGCCCATGCTAAACATCCCCCTCCTTATTTAAATAAAACTCAGTCGTCTATAATCTGATTCTAAAAGCAGATGCAAGCACTCTTTAGGATCAGCCTGCAAACACATGTCCGCTGCCATACACTTAGAACTGTAATGACTAGTTTGCATTATGGCAGTACCTGTTTCATTGCACCATTTGATTTCCATTGATATTATATCACAAGCAGCAAGGCATCACATCCACTGAACCATTATGTAAAGCCAGCAGAATGTTCCCCCTTTTTGTGAGATGGAAATGCCTCCTCTAGCATTCACACCAACTCCATAGCAAATGCCAGTCAATCATTAGTATGTGAAGGTACGTCTGTGTGAACATGAAAGATCATTTTTTATTTCTAAAGGTTTATCCACAGCATCCATTAAAAACAAAAAACATGCCAAAAAAACCCAAACCACCCAAAAACCACAACAGAAGTGGTCCAGCAGTTTAAAATCAGACTTTGGGGGTGTGGGGCAGCTTTCCTTTGAGACTGTAGGAACATTATGAGGTCAACAATTTTTTTTTGCCAGTTCCTTGGCCTTACAATAGCACAGCTGGTATTGCTATGTCAATAGAGGGCCATCCTACCGTCTCTTTTGTTTTGATTTAAATTAACACACAACAGTTGGCAGTGGACGCAAAACCCAGTAGTTTACAGAAGCACTATCTAATCTAAAAATGCCAATAATACTGAGAGCTAAGTATGCCTCTACTTTACTGTTCATTACTTTGCTTAAAACCCATAGTACAAATACTGAGATCTCAGGGACAATGTACCACACATATATAATGCAAGCTAAGGACAGAGAGAGAGCTCCAGTGCTACATAGCTTTGCTTCAACCAGTATAAGTTAGATAATTAACATACAGCCTGGGAAAAGATTATATGTTTAGTAATAAACCTCGGCTTTCATTAAGGGGATTATTGTCTTTTCTATCTCTCCATCTACTGCTTGATTTGGCAAGGGAAATAAAATTAGTTCTATGAGAGGACTGCCTCTCTTTAGTTGCAGAGGTAATTAAGTATGAAAGAAAAAAGTATAATAATTTTTAAGCTATTTTAAACAAATTTTTCTCATTTGCTACCATTAGCTCTCACTAGAAGGTGAGATTTTGGCATACCAGAATGAAACAGTAGACATAAAGAAACACAGACAGGAACCAGAATTCTTTGTTGGTTTAACAACTTGAAAATGAGAGGGTGATCCCATAGAGCTATATGTGGCATCTCAACTTCCTAGAACTCCTCAATACCCTGCAGGTTGGAGACTACTGGAAGATACGTGATTCTATGAACATCACAAGTAATCTATTCTTATGAAAATCTTCACTGAATGGCAGCACTCATACTACAAGTGCCACTTTATGCAGGCATGAGGATTGCCAGAAAAGACTTATATGAGCATCTCTAAACCTCCAAGAGGTTATTGAAACCAGAGAAAGCACATTAGAGGGAAATTGCAGAGCATACAAGATTTCATTGAAAAGTTCCTGTACAAAGGAGGAAAGACATTTCAACTGGCTTTATTTTAATTTCCCTCCCCCCCCTCAAAAAAAAAAACAACCAAAAACTAAACAACACAGCAGAAGCATGTCTGTAGACAAGTAGCAGAAACACTGAAGTTTTTAAAATGCAATCAAAAACACGGGAGCTATAGTGAAATACATTTAAACTCTCTCTGTAAATGGACAGTGACGCTTTCATGTGACTTGAATTATTACATCCCCTGTGCGAAATCTCCATCAATGCTGGGACAATCACTGTTCTTTTAAACACAGCAGCATGGCTGGAGTTCCCAAAAAATCTCTTAAAGAACAAAAGAAAAGATGGAATTAGGAAACACTTGTTTGGAGAACATTCTCTTAAGAGCAGTAGGTTATCTTTACATAGCGATAGAAATACTGAATAATGGCAGCAGACATTAAACAAGTTCCTGTCAACTCCTGAACGCAGTCTGGATCAGATTCACTCCAGTTAGAATGGCAGTGTGCAAAAAGTACCTACAACAGGGAATTCATCACAGTGAAAAATAATACTGCCATCTGTGCTCCCTCAAGGCTTCAGCTTTCATTTCATGCCAGAGGCTCCATCACAGTCTTGCTGGCAGAGGGTGTCTTGTAGAGGTGATGAATCAATACATTTTCTAGCTTCCCAGACTAAACTCTGTCTTCAGCCCCCAGATGGGTGTATCTCCAGGTCCTGCCAGCTGCTGCTGACTGCTATGCCCACCACCAGCCGAGATGACACCCTCTGGCACTTCTATGTGCTTCATCCAACCGGTGATTCATACCCTACATTTTCTACCCTGCCTAACTCTACAGCAGAGGTGACATTAACAGATTACACAGGAGACACATCCAGTGCCTCTCCAGAGATTGCAACCCATAATTCAACAGTCCTTGGTTTAAACGTAGAGCAACACACAAGTCAGAATCAGCCTAACTCATGTGTTCTATACAATAAATAGACTAAACACAAGGCTGGTAGCCAGCAGCTCATAAATTTGAGTACCACATCTGATGCCTTGGAATTTGCAGAAGTTTTGGATAAGCTTGCCCCATGCAGGATGGAAAGCTATATTTAGAATTCAATTTTATTTAGAATTCAATTTTATTTGTTGGATTATGTTAGACATGTAAATCCCAATTTAGTTCTCTAATGGACCTCTGGCCTGTTGTGTGGTTGTTTGTAGATAAGATACATTAGCACGAGTGAATATTAGAAGTTTTCAAACAAATTTTAACAATCATCCCAGTGTAACAGTGTTGCCTTACTGTCCCTTCCTTAGTTTCCCTGTCTATAAGATAAGGTAGTGTATGGTTTGGGATTTTTTTTTTTTTGGTTGGTTCTTTGGCTGTTGTTTTTGACTGGTTGGTTTTTAGTGTTTCTGCAGAAAAAGGTTATTATTACCAGTTAGATTTAACTGCAGCATTAGACACTACGTTGGGTTCTCAGATTGGGTCTCCACATTTACACATGTGTTTTCCACCTGTGGTCACTAAATGAAGTGACTGATTTGAGAAAGTGCAGTGAGTTGCCAGTGCTTGGCTAATTTGTGGAACCAGCTCACACACCCACTGAATACTGTGTGGGCATGCAAATCAAAGAGCGTTATTTCATGTTTGTTTTGTGCTCACTTTAGTAAACCCTGAACACCATGCAGTCTTCCCCTTTAAACCATAACTTCATTTTCACATTAAAGTTAACACTTCAAAAACAGTGTTCTCATTCACTATGAACAGTTCATAATTACATTTTTCTAAAACACTGTAATAAACTTTATTTAAGCAAGTGCTTCCCATTTTATTGCCAACCCCAAACATTGTTCATTTGCAAGCAAAGTGTCCTCTTGACACGATAATGAAAGTGCATTCATACATGTCAGCTGGAGCAATTATATACTTCAGATTTATATGCAACAAGTATTATTCAGTCTTTTCTGCTGACATTTTCAGACATGACATGCATATTAAAATTAACACCTAAAGCATGAACATAGTGCACTTTAACTGTAGAACTCTCAAATCTCTCAGAAATTTGGACAACAAGAAAAAGAATAGACACAATCGTTTTATAAATGGGTCATCTAATTCCATAACATATTCAGACAGATTCGCTCTTGTTTAGTTACCTCTCCAGTACCAAACAGAGGAAGAAACAAACAAACAAAAAAATCAGAAAAGAGCCCTGGGGCAGTATTAAAAAATACCAGTGTCAAGTGTGGAACAAAGGCTCCTGTCACTTGAGCAAGCTCCATTTACTGAACCACTTAGCCTAGTCTCCAGCAACTCTCATTGCCTGGGCTTGCAGGCCCTTCCATTCAGGCTTCTACGTGAACTACTAGATGTCTCTGCGAAGAGAGATTGCATCCTACTGCTTCAAGCAGAGTTTTCTGGAATAATGCTGGTTTATTGAAAGAAAAAACAAAAAAGAAAAAAACAACACGCATTACTTTGGAACAGGGTTTTAAAGGACACTTCTGTACACCCCTGAGCTGCCTCAAAAATTTCATCCTAAGAAGAGTCACAGAAAAAAAACTTAGATTATTTGTTTCCTTTTATTCTAATTAGCATTTAATTTTTGTCTTTTTTCCAATATCTCCAAATTCCAACAAAGAAATAGAAATTAATGGGAAACCACTACTTCCTTGAAGAAAAAAAAAGACCACATCTGACTATATAGAAAGTAAAACTCAACAAGTACAACCTCAGTCAGGCTGCTTTAGATGAAACTCACAGTTGCAGCACCAGTTGCCTCAGGGCCCTACTTCCCCACTTGACATGTGACTAAAAGTACCTTTGATTTCCTGTTTTACAGAGCTGTTATGAGGATCACCCACCATCTACAAAGCACTCTGAATCTGAAGTGAGATACATAGGAAAATTGCCAGCCTCTTGTTCAGTGCATGTGGAATGACAGATTAAGGTGTACTTGCTAAATTATTGCAGGACTGAATCTAACAGCAGACAGTAGAATTTAGAACTGCTTATCTCTGCTTTATCTCACCCATCCTGTAAATCCAAACAAAACAAAGTAACCTAAAAAATCTCAGTGTCTTGCTTAAAATATCCAGTATACAATGTCATCATGACACCATATCACTGTGAAGCAAGAACAGTTTTTTCTTACTTTCAAGGAACAAAGAAACAGAGATTCTCTTTGCAACAGACAATGTGAACTAACAACCTCAATGATTAACCATTACAGACCTGCAATAGTACACTGGTCTTCAAGAAGCTTAACAGGACCAACTCTTTTGGTACAGGATCAGTAAAATATCTTACTGATATAGCAGTTAAGGCTCAAAAGCATTTTAAGAAACAAACAAAAAAAGACCCCACTAAATTTATACAGAACTGCGTTACTTCAAGAATAACAACTTGAGTGGGAACAACAGAGAAAATTTCAGGTGAGAAAGATAAAGACACCAGATCCTGAAGTTATTACTCTTGTAAATCTTATATACCAATGGAAGCATAACGCACATTCAAGGACATAACACACTGGTACATTCAGGACATAACACAAGACCAAGTTCCTGCTGCTTCCAAGGAAACAAAACACCCAGGAGAAGCTTGCTGCTCCTAGATCCCTTCCCACCACACAGCCTTGCTGTCTTCTTGGTCCTGAGGCAACTTGAGAACACAGAGCAAGCAAATGTGAAGATCCAAGTCAAAGATATGCAGTGGCGCACTGCAAAGCACCTGATCTCCAGCCCGACTATAATCTCCTCCTCATTGATTAATTTTAGGATTCATTGTTAGGTTAGTGTGCTCCAATGTGGTCTCTGAGATGGACTGAAGGAGTGGGTTTTTTGTTTGTTTTTGGCAGCAGGCTTCAGTCCCAATGTAACACACACTGCTTCACTTCCAACTACTTCTCCTTAGTGCCAATTTATGACCCTTGGTTTCATTTATTTTATCTTTATCTCTATTTTAACCTATGTTCCCTTTCTCACTGGAAGCAAATTTTGAAAATTGCAATTAGGATTGCAGGTGGAAGATGAAAAAAAATTAGCACTTAAAATTTAATGCTTAATTTCCTCTATGGGAACTGTAGAGGCACAAGTAATTGTTCACTGGAAACAAGTCATTAAGCCAAACGTCTAAGGACAGAAATAATCTACAAAGCTCCTGACTTCTTATGAGCTCGTTTACAACAAGATTTGGCTTTGGAATAATTTATAGACTCTTTAGTGTTGCCTGCAATTACTTTGTCAAAATCATTGTGAGAGGCAAGATAGAGAGAAAAAAGTTACACTACACACACAACTACCCAGCATAAAATAATTATGTACCTCTCAGGGTACTTAATATTTCTGATTCTATAACATCCTGATTTTTTCAAGTATAACTGAGAGGAAGAAAGCAATTGAGAGTGCAAATCAGAGGGATATGAAAAAAGTCTTCAATGTACAATACAGATGTTAAACATCTGTGGGTCAGACATTATCTATGAAATTAGACTGATCCAATAGAATGAGCTTGATAGATGTCACAAAGGCACAACAGAGACGTGTCATTTATTTCTAGCATGTCCTGCTTGAAGAAAGGAGAAGTACTTATCTTGAGGAAATTAAGAACAGCTGCATGCATATGTCTAGAACCCCCACTTACTATTAACTTACTACATTAACTTGAAGTCACTGATGTTATACTGCAGAATGTGACTAAAGTATTAATAGTCCACAGGACCTTTGCGCACCTACTCTCTATACTAAGTAGGAAATGCAAAGGTCTTTGCCCATCTGAAAAGCACATCGCTCATATCCACTGGCAGTGATTTCTCTTATCTTCGTATACTACATGCTAGTGAATAGCAAAGTGCACCTCTCACAAGAGAAGTGTGAAGAACTAACAGCTCCCTAAGTATATATTTACATTTTCTGCAGATGTTCTGTAGGTTTGCTATGACACTAACCATATCTATCACTCTAACAATTCTCAGCTGTCATACAGAATATTTTTTTTTCCAGTAGCCTGATGCACACTCTGATCCGACTTATTCATGGCATCATCAGTATAATCCATGAAAGAAAAGCTTTTAAGGGAGTTTTTTTAAAAGAAGCAAGTCCCAAAAAGAAATGAAAGCTCAGTCTTCATGCAGTGTTTTGATTTCCACTTTTGAGTAAACATTTGTACCACCAGAGACTAGTGCATCTAAGCACCAAATTCTCCTCTATATCAGTAGGTCAGCTCTATGTACACAGATCCACAACATAAGGTCCCCCAGGGTTGTCTTTGAAATGACCTTAACCTGATATGGAGATGACATGCACAGAAAAGAGAAAGAATTTTATGTCTTTGAGAGCTCACTCCTTGAACACTGTTTAAAAAAACCCAAACAAGCAACACAAAACAGGCTGACAGCAGTGCCAAACCATACTGAGCTACATACAATAGTTTTGTGACTGGAAGCATTTTTCACCATGGACATAGCTTTGTCCTTAATTTTGTGATTTTCACCATGCTAGAGACTCCTGACAGTATTATCTTTTCAATTTAGGTTGTTGTTTTGTCAGTCATATTTCTTCCCTGGCCAACTTACCTGTAGAGGTACAGTCAAGCCAGTGGGAAATCTTAAGTTTTTGCCAATATATTCTCATTTCATTTGAAAAAACTAAAAGGTATGTTGATAAAAAGAATTATTTATCTGCAGGCATAAAATAGCTATATTAGATATAAATAAACCTGAGAAGCATTGTCTTTTCTCCCATACAGATTAACACTTTACAGGATCCAGCAAGTCACTAGCTTTATATTGTGCACTTCAAAGCACATTAGAATCTGAGATTATTGTTTATAAAATAACTCAAGATGCCCTAGACGCATTCATGCTCGTGCACTACACATTCAGTGAAACCTGCAAATCTAGGAGATGACAGAGCTGTCATGCACAAAGCAGCACAGGTAAACCACAGGGTTAGCTCACTTCACCACACCGGTAACAGCTTTGCTGTGTGTACTCACACCAAAGCAGATGGCAGGTCTGTAGGGTGTGCTCAGAGCAGAAGAGCTACTTCCCAAGAACAATAGAAGGCATTCATAAAGAAACTAGACAACTCCAAGATCACCAGATTTCCTCTAACTTACAGGTACAGAAAAAATCATGGACCATGCTGCAAGATTCTCAGAAATCCTGATCAAATATTGTCAAACTGAAAATCCCATGCTAGCAGAATTTCTCATATCAGGAAAGAAGACAAGTCCAGGAAAGTCAGCAGTGCAATAGCTTTGCCCAAAGCAGTCCAGGACTATTTGTCAGAACTAATAAAGTCAATAAAATACAACTGTAAACACAGGACCAAGAAAAAAACCCACCCAACCAACAAAGGACTGCATGCAATTCTGCCACTAACATAAAAGCCCATGACAATTACATCATGTCATAATTAAGTACAATCATATCCTTTTTATCATGCAACTATCTAAAATGGGAAATGCAGATAAGCTATAGCAGAGACTTTCCTTCCTCTAAGAGGCCAAGACGTAATGGACCATGCACAATAAAACTAGTATGCAATCTGAACATCCGTGGAGTCATTCAGACCCTCAGCAAAAGCTTCATGGTTTTCCACTGAGCTACAACATGCGCAGATAATTCTTTTGTTAAGCAGACTAATTCCCATGTAAGTGTCATCTGTCTGTCAAATGAAGGCATTCAGGATTTGAACTAAGGCTGTGATATAAAGATGACAGAATACAAGGAACTGCTAACAACAACTGCATTAATTTAATTGCATTAATGATATGAAAGATTACAAAGCTTTTCAGTCCCACATTCAGAAGTGATCAAACATCTACATCTTTCCTTAACATTTTTATCATCCCTACTGCATTCCAGTATTTCTTTACATTCCATCAAATGGCATGAAAAGCAGATAAAAGCAGACAGACCGTTCCAGTAGTCCTCTAAGTTACAGGTGTTTTTAAGATTATTTTTCCCTGAAGAAATCCTTAGCTTTTCTTTCTCCTACCCCCTTTTCAAAATCCTTTATGCTCAGCTCAGTAAAAGGCAAAAGATCACTGGGCAGAGAAAAACTGCGGTTGTATGGAAGACACTGATGGTAAAATACAGTTCATTTGTTGAAGTATATTGAGATGGGACAGCAAGAAATTAGAAATATTTCACCTGTCTGTTTCTTGAATCACTTGGCTCATCACAAAGCTTTCTTCATGACTTCTTTATTATGTTGGTTTTTTTGCCTTTGTATTCCGCAGTGGAGAGATATTGGCAGGTTCACTCCAGTAATGTCAAAATATTTGAATCAAAACCAAGCACAACATATTACAAGAGCTGTGTCTTGACTAATTTATTATTAGAGTAATTGATTAAAGTTCTTAAATTTCCCAGTAGATGCCTCAAAGTTCAAAAACCAAGTAGAAGGCATATAGAAAGACATACATGGGACCAGAGCAGATACTTACTGTTTTACACTGTTACCAAGTCAATTATTCTACCCTAAAGCCTAGTTTCAACCACTGTAAATCAGAAGTGACTCCAGTAAAAGCAATGGTGTCATGCTGATGTGAAACTAAGAAAGGAGAAATAGGGCTCCTGGTCTTGAGAAAGTCAAAGTGGAATATGCCTATACGGTACTAAAATTGCATTTGTGCATATAGGTCGGTTTTACAAAAGCTAATGAGAGTCCAAATCTGCTGGCAAAAATTAATGTAGAACACCGTTCATACAATAGTCCAAAATACACTGATAAATTGTTGGTCTGTCAAATGACATGAGGAAACTCATTCCCAGTTTCAAAAGCTACAGGGAAAGAGAGTAATATTTAAAGGATATCTGTGCCCTTTATTATATTTACTTTTAAAGCCCGCAATCCCTGAAAAACTAAGGATGGAAAAAGAGATCCCAATTCTCAACTATTTGTTAAAAATAGCAATAGGATAAAAAAAGATTCTCTTCTGTAATTTAGTGTCACACATGAGGAGCCTTGTAGAAATTTCTCCGACATGCTCCTGTACTGAGACAATATAAGTATATTGTTACGTCAAATCAATTAGTTATGGTCAAAATACACTATGTCAGTGGTCTAAATCTAGGATATAGGCCTGTAGCAGATTTTAGGTAAAACACATGTGCTATACAACTCTGCCTTTGCAAGAAAATTATGGATTAAAAGACCAGCACATACATAATTCACGTTCTACTAAAAGATTCTCTTAGCTGCCTAGTACAGTATTTCTAAGACAGTCTGCAAAATGGTGCTTAGAGGATTGGGAAAGGTATTGTTTTGAAAGAAATAAACTCACAATGTTTGAAATAAATACTTACATTTTGTTTCATCAAAGTTTGAGGGAGAGAGAACTTTTAGTTAACTATTTTTTCTGCATAATAGCATATTAATTCAGAACTTATGCATGTAGCTATATTCATATTACCTACTGTATAAGCATTTGCCATGTGGATTGAAACAGAACAGTCTTTTGAGAGAGTTTATACGGGAGTGCAACAACATAGGCTGCTAAAGCCAAGAAGTCAGGCTAAAGAGCAGCACATCCCAAGGCAAGCTCTACCACCAAATGGCAGAGTGATAATTTATGCACAGTCATATTTTAATGTCTTTTTTCTGGGTTCTCTACAGCATATAGTGCCTTATAGCACACTTTAAAAGAAGTATTGTAAATAGTAAAAATAAAGGAAAAATGAGGTAAAATGCTGGTCATATTTATGAAAATAGATCATATGGATGACAAAGTCCCAAGAGATTCTGAGTTAAGCAAATAAAAAATTCTGTAATTATAGGTGACTAACTCCAGGCTTTCACAAAGACAGTTGAAATTCAGCCATTAGTATGGTGCTACCACACAAGATTGAGATTAGCATACTAAGCATGGGTGAAACTAGATTTGAAATCTAGTCTGCCTGCAATCCCAGCTACCCACATTTAAGCAAGAAAAACCTAATCTAGAACTGGAACAGAGAAGGGGCTCCAGATGTTACATCACTTGCCTTAAGAGAGAAAACTAAAATAGCTGGGAGAAAAAAATTAAAAATATAACCACCTTCCCTTCTTAGTTCAGTTTATTTTTTCAGGTCTTTTACATACAAAAGTACAAACGGAGACATGTTTGTAATCTGAAAAAGTAAGTTTAAATTGAACAACATGAGAACTGTTACTCTAGGCAATTAGTTTATTATAAACATGGCTCCTAAAAGACCTATAATTAAGAAGCTTAATCCCACCTTTTATCACTCACTATTTAAAGTTTTGTTTCTTTAATATTAACCTAATTGTAAATGTATCATCTGGAGACTGAACTCTGCTTTGGGGCTTACTAAATTCTGACACTTCCAAGCACTCACGGCACAACTTGATTTTATGCCTTGTCTTTAATTATAAAATGGTATTCAGCATTGCCTTTTGCAAGCCATGATCTTTTGTACATCTCCTTCATAATTATAACAAACTTTCTAGCCCCTCAGATGAGCAACATTACTGGCTTGTCAGGTTTCTCACAATAATGTCTTATTCTACAATGCCATATGAAAACTGTCCTTTGAGGATCAGAAATATACAATGTGCACTGCTTCAATGTGTAAAGATAAGATTAAACTACAAGGCAGGCAATTAAATGCTTAGATCATATTAATAAAAGCATTTCCTGTGTTTACCCTGACGTTATCATTGCCTACAACATTGGTGTATTTGTTTTGCTGACTAAAACATGAGCTGACAACTCAAAAGGGGGTTAAGGAACTGTTTTTCAAGAAATAACAGTCCAACTGCTTTTGTTCAGTGCTATTTTTACCCTAATGTAATGAAAGATTCTGCACTTTAAGGGGCAGATATCTGTATAGAAGAAACATCAATNNGAAGAAACATCAATATGCCTACAAACAAATCCACATGGATTAAACTCCTTTGAACTTTGTGGTTTCTGATAAAAACTGCAACTCACTTCATAGCACTAATAGTTTATTACTTCTTTTCATAAAATCATATTAACTTGTCAATACAAATTGTATTTATTTGCCTTAATTTGACCATTGCCGTCCTATCACTAACCAAGTGACACTGTTTGATGGAAATCAGAACCTCTACAGGCTTAGTAACTCAGTTTAGTATTAAGCAAAGTAATTTTATATAATATCATTGCCCAGAGGCCACAATCAGGCACTATCATGTACTCAGCACTGCTCAAATGTAGAGACAGTTATCATTTGGAGGTTTTTTTCCCATTTGTTTGGTTTTGGTTTTTAAGATTCAGGGAATCTTTTTGATCACTAATAACTGTGATATTAATCATGTAGCTTCCAAAGCAATAAAGGAAATAAATTAGCTAGAAATCTCTTCGACTTAAAAGTTTGAAGGTGGGCATCTTACCCAGCAATATTTCAGAAAGGAAATGAGAAACTGGAAAAAGACAAAAATATATTGGGGAGAAAATCCCAGAGTGGCACAAACCTGAAATGCTTGCATACTGTTGCACAGCTACCCAACTGTAACTTTATCATATGCAAAGATAGTGTGGCAAAAAAAGAGCAGTATCTGCAGACAGCGCCTGATACAACAGAGAAGGCAGAGCTTCTTCACACCCAATACCAAGAAAGACCTATGGCAAGTCTGCTATGCTCTTTCCAGTATAGTACTTGTTTCTGAGCAGCAGTCATTCCATTGAAAAAAAGCTGAAGATTTACAGAGGTCACGTCTCAGGGAAAAAAAGGACTACCTCTTTGTTATGTTTTTTTCATATCAACTGGCACAACAAGCCCTATTGTCTATCATAGTGCAAATAATACTAAGAATAATAAATAACAACAACCGACTTGTTTACTAAATATTTCAGTCTGTAAATCAGT